>PVKA01032873.1:12590-25014 GCA_004027165.1 Ctenomys sociabilis | reverse complement strand
AAGAATGTCAGGAATCTGGCTCTGGTGTTCTTTCTCTCCTAGGGAGAAATCTGTAGCCCACTAGTACCTGCTTCTAGCTCACTAGGTCTCAGAACTGAGAACTGGTGTAAGGTTGTCTCTGTCTTTTATTTTTATATTTTCTATGTTTTGACCATCTCAGCCCACCCTAGGGGCAGGGCTGGCATGGCCTGTGGTGCCAAGGATTGAACCGCAGTCTCTGCACTTACCTAAGCTTGCCTAAGTGGGTGCTTTAGTCTGCTGAGCTATCTCGCCGGACCCTCTTGTCTTTTCTTTAACACTGTTCTGTGGTATGACATGACATTGCTGTGAGGCAAGTAAATGCAACGACTGACTTGTCTGGGTGGGTGGGTCTTCCCTACAAGTATTTGTAGCTCTGTCCAACTCTTCAGGATTTCCTTATTTCAGAAGAACCTTGCTGCACTGATTGTGGGTACCCCCCTCCTCTTAAGAAAGCTCCTCAGCACCATTGTCTATTGCTCGGCCAGAAGTTGCTAAAGTTCCTCTGTAGACAGTTCGTCTGAGTGTTTCTCCACCAGTTCCTCAACATGACCACTGTCTACCTGCAAGTCTGTGGACTTTGCTATGGTGACACTGCCATCAACCACAGGGTCAATTGAAGGCTCAGGCTCCTCTACATAGCCTTCACAGTCTCTGCCCTATATATTTTTATGTAGAGGACCTGCCTTTCTTCTAGGCAGGTTTCAGTGTCTTTAAAGAGACATTGGCCAGGATTTCTCAATTAGCCCTACACTGGAAAGGATGTTGTAGGGATCTTTCCAGCACTCTGTAAGGGTTAAATCTATATTTGGTACCATCTGGAAGCACTTCAGTTTCTTGGTGTATAGCTTGTGTGTGTGTGTGTGTGTGTGTGTGTATGTGAGTGTTTTTGTGTATGTGTGTGTGTGTGTGTGTATGAGTGTGTGTGTGTGTGTGTGTGTGTGTGTGGCATGGTGTGTGTATACCTGTTGGTCCATAGGCCACAGTAGAGTTTATTAGGTGGCAAGAACTGAGAACCATGGGAATTCTTCAGCTAGTTCTTCCAAATGCCATGGGTGAGCATGGTCGTTGTCCATGATGAGGAGAGGCTTGGTTGGTAACCCTTTGTTCTTCAGAAATTCTTAACAGTAGGACAGAAGGCCTTCCTGATCCTTGTTCCTCTCCCCTTTTGAGCATTTTCTTCCTATTTTGCAATACCTAGTTTACACTTGTGTCCTTATTTACAGTTTCAGTTTCTCACATCAGAAAACAAGGTGGCATTCAGAAATTTGTTTTCTCCCAGTTTGAGAGGCTAGAAATCCAAGGTCAAGGTGTCAGCAAATTCAGTTCCTGGTGCAGGCCCTTTGCCTGGCTTGCACATGGCTGTCTTGTGTCATATCATCACATGAAGGGCAGTGAGCCAGCTTCAGTGCCTCTTTGCTTTATAAGGACTTACAGTCTTATAGGATTAGCACCTTCCCATTTTACCTTAATTATCTCCCTAAAGTCCCAGTCTATAAATAAAGTTACATTTGGACTGTATTTGGTGGTTAGGGGAGGGTGACTGCATAGTCCATAATAGGGCCTCTTGGATGATCTGGCAGAAGCTCTGTGCTATAATCATGGTTTGCAAGGGAAATAATTTATTACAGGATACACAGTTTGTAGGATTATTTTACAGTAGTCACCCAAAGAGTCAGATACAAAAGAATGTGGGAAATCTGTCCATGCACTAGAGACCAAAGAATCCAGCTGAGGGCCGGAATCCATGGCAATGTCCTGCACGAGGCCCACTGGAGGCCCAGAGCCGATCACAGTGTTTCCCATGAGTTCAGCCAGAGGTCTAGAGCCGCAACAGTGTCTCATGCAAGCCTGTTTCAAGGATCTACACTGGAAAAGCCCATAGCTCAGCAATGTGAGCTATAAAATCTTCACCAGTGGGATGAAGGATCTGTGTTAGCAGGCTTAGAGGTCTGCACTGAAGCCAGGAAGCAACACTTCAAGGAATCACTGGGCATCCTTGAAAAGTACCACGTCCATGCTCAGTGACAGTGAGGCTCCAAGCTCCTCTAACAATGAGAACAGCTGACTCCACATTAGGAAAGCCCGCACGACAAGCTTCTCCAAGAGACTTGAACAATGTGCCATCTGTACCTGTGGAGCCAGGAAGCGATGCTCAATATAAAGACTAGAGCTTCCCTGAAGTGAGCTGTAGCCGTTCTCAGTGGCAACAAGGTGCCCAGCTCTTCTGACAACGAGAACAGCTGAGTTCATATCAGGAAAGCCAGCATGACAAGCTATTGCAGGAGAACCAACACCTCTTCCCCTGTAGTTCTTTTTATGCTGCTGGCAACAATTCTCAGGTGGGCCTTTCATACCCAGCACCATGCTGATTCAGCTCAGCTGGGTGGTATTTGTTGCCCACCAAGTGTCAGTCCACCACACTTTATGCTCTGCCCAGGATACTGCACACATTACCTTCTGCTCTCTTATGCACAATTTCAGGAGCTTCAGGGACCCAGTTTGGAGAACCATTGTTCTAGGCCACTTCTTCTTTTCATAGATGGAGAAATGAAGGCTCAGAAAGGAGAAGTGATTTTCAACAGCTTAGGACAGACCCGGGTCTGATTCCTCATCTAGTGCTTGCCCTCTCTTTCTAGGCCATCCAGTAAGCCTGTCAAGAACTTCTGGATGGGGGTGGGGAGACAGCTCAGCAGCATAAGTGCCTTCCTGGCAAGTATAACATCCCACATTCGATCCCTTAACATGAGGCAAGCAGCTGGGGTGAGACTGCTTCTCCACCTGGGGATGCTCACGTGGTTGAAACAGGCCCTCGCTGTAGATGACAGCAGAAATGACACATTTCATTGCTTATAGCCAGCCCAGAGGGTAGAAAGAAGCAGCTCCAATTTCAGAATTGAGGCTCATCCACCTGAGTGTGAGGGGGTGGAGCAGCTTCTCCTCCTTGTGCCAACAGTTTTGCCGAGAGGCACAATCTTATGGTGACCTGGACATGGCACATTGGCCCTCTAGCTTTCAGAGGCCTCACTTGTCCATTGCCCAGGAGCTGTCCTATTAGATTCTTTAAGAGTTCTATGCCTCTATGATTCTAGGTGAGGATAAAAGAAAATCAGTTGAGGTGATTTAGGACTGAGCAAAATATTTATTTTTCTGAATGTATCTTTTAGTGGTATAATAGATTTAGCAGTAAAGAAAATGTATTTTAAATAAATGAAAAATCCCTGAAGATCTGACAAACCCTTTGATGCCTAAGTAGTCATTTAAGGTAAATTTTCAACTTAAATAGTCCTTTCTGTCTCACAGCTCAACCTTATGAGAAGGTGGTGACTTACAGTAGTTGGACCTTTATTTACTTATTTAATTTTTATTTTTTGGCAGAACTGGGGATTGAACTCAGGCCCTTGTGCTTGCCAGGAAAGCACTTATTTCACTGAGTTATCTCCCTGGCCCCTGTAGCTGGACCTTTAAATGATAGGGTCACAGAACAGGACAGTTCATATAATGAGAGAGGCCACTTAACTTTAGGCTGAGGGAGTAGCTCCAGAGAATCACTTTTATTTCTTTGGACTAGAAAGAAAAGCAAGGAGGACTCACTCAAGCTGCCCAAGGCTGATTCTTTGGGAAAATTCCTCTAGCTTTATTCTCCACAAGTAAGGGGTCTCAAAGTTACACACACACCTGGTGCTTCTCTGCCTGTCAGGGCCCCAGGCCTCAGCCTCATTTAGCTTTTATGAGTGGTCTCAGTTTCTACCTGGGAACAAGAAAGAGGAAGAAAAAAGTTGAGCAGGGGAAGCTGAGGGAGGCTGGGGTTCAGATGGAAGCAGCCCATCAAAACAACAATTTCCACCACCTCTGCTTTTGTTGACTCAAAGAATCCTCAGTGTCAGTGGCTAACGGCAAAGATGAACTCCAAGGCAAGAAATCCCGGCACACATCACTTGCTTCCCAATGAACAACCTAATCAGCACTGCCCTCAGTTGATCGAACGCGTGTATTACAGCTCCAGCTGCTAAACATTTGGTACATAGTACAACACAGATTTTTGGGGAACAGTGTGATATTTCATACATACAATTTGTAGTGATCATACAGGGCAGCCAGCATAACCACCATCCCAAACACTTATCATTTCTTTGGGTTAGTGGATTTCTTTGCAAGTCATTCAGATTCCTTTTTTTTTTTTTTTTTTTTTGGCTATTTCACGTGCATGTCATTGCTGAGTGTAGTTAAGCTACCATGCTATGGAGCACTAGAACTTACTCCTGCTATCTAGTGCTTGCCCTTTAACCAGCTTCCCTCAGTCTACCTTGCAGTCCTGTTCTCAGTTTCTGATAACGACTCTCCTACTTTCTCCTTGTATGAAATGAACTCACTTAGCATCTATGTATGAATGAGAGAGTCCTATTGTTTTTTTCACTTTCTGTGTCTGGCTTGTCTCACTTTACATGTTTTTAGACTTCATTTATTTTTCACAGAGTCTTGGACTCCACCTCTGAGAGTAAGTGTGTAGGAAGATGCTAAATCTCCTCTGAGGTACTGAACCCAAGTGCAGTCACTACAATTTTCAGCACAAAACTGTACTTCTGAATAAAAATGTACCACCCAAATAGGGAGAGAATATTTATAAAAAATAGAGATTGACATTATAATTATGCAGGTATTCATTGTATTTTGTAATATTTATGACTATTTGAAAGTGAAGCTATTACTATACATGAAATGATACTTCTAATCTCATACTTTTTTTTTGGCGGAACCAGGGATTGAACTCAGGCCCTTGCACTTGCCGGGGAAGCACTTATTCTACTAAGCCATCTTCCTGGCCCCCTCATACTTCTTAAATCTGCTTATAAAGAAGGAAATTATTTTAGTTATCTTTTCAGTGACAAGTTCCTTCACAGTATAGTAAGTAGGTGAAATAGCTGACCACTGGTCAAAGGTCAAACATCACCAGCTGTGAGAGCAAATCACATAAGGAATCTACTGACACCCCCCATGCAGAAGGACACACATCACTTAGGTGGATCCCTGGAAAAATGTTTGATTTGTATTTGATCATGAGGGAGTGATCAGACAAATCCAACCACAGGGGCTTTATGCAAGCTGCACCGGATCCTCAGAAATGTCACCGCTGTACAAAGCAAACATAGTCAGGCAAAGCGTTCTAGTTTAAAGGCCACAGGAGAGACTTGGCAGCCACATGCAAGTCAAGAGAAGGCTTTAGAAAACGATTGCTTGTTCTTGGGACAAGAGAAGAATGTTTCCTGTGGCCATCTAGAAGGAAACTGTGTCGTTTCAGTGTCAAATAGTCTCAGTGGGAGAATTGCACTGAGGCTTTGCAGGAGGCCATTCCTTTGCTCAGTTAACATGGGCTGATGTCTGAAGGGACAATGTATCACAATATCTTCAAGTATCACAGATGACTCAGCAAAATGACTAAACACACACACACAGTCAGAGAGAGAAAGAGTCAGAGAGAGTCAGAGAGAGAGAGAGAGAGAGAGAGAGAGAGAGAGAGAGACAAGACAGAGAGAGACAGAGACAGAGACAGAGAGTTGGATACAGTAGCAGTTGCCTACAGTCCCAGCTACTTAGGAGGATGAGGCAGAAGGATTGCTGGAGCCCAGGAATTCCAGCCAGTCTGGACAACACAGTATATTACAGGTGCAGAGGGGAGAGAGACCATCTGAGAAAGATCTGTATGAGCCACCATAGCTGTTTGTTCACTCCTGGTAGGAGTGGGCTGAATTTGAAAAGCCGAATCAGCACGAAGCAAGAGTAGAGCAGAGGATTTAAGCAAGAGGGGAGGATTTTGCCTTGAGGAATTTGGGAGTGGAGATAGTGTCACTGCTTTTCTGACAGGTGGGACAGATGCCAGTGTGGTTACATTTCTGGAGATGGGCAGTGCAGACGGATGTGGCTTGGTTCTTCTTCTGTGGTTTCCTGCCATGCCTGCTGGTAACAGCTTCACCACTGGGCACAACACACAGCAAGGTCCCTTTTCTAAAAAAAAATTAAAATGAAACCAGGCATGGTGGTCTGTGCCTATAATGAAGCACTGTTGGAGGCTGAGGGTGATGCTGAGGCAGGAGGATTACAAGTTGGAATTCAGCCTGGGCAGCTTAGTAGTTTAGCAAGACTCTGAATCAATAAATAAAACAGGGCTGGGGATGTAGTACAGTGTGAAGGTCTAGGGTTCAATCCCCAGGCCTGAAGAAATAACGTAAAATGAGATACAGTTAAAAATACACAGAAAGTAGCTCAGGGGATTAAAGCACCTGCAAGCAGGCACAGAGGCCAGGGGCTTGATCCCCAGGCATGCTGGGCCAGCCCCACCCCTGGGGTGAGCTGAGATGGCGAATGAGACTTGGAGTGGTGGTGCGGGCCTGTAATCTCAGCTCTTGGGAGGCTGTAAACAGGAGAAACACTATGAGTCTGATCTGGTAGTGAGACTCTGAATACCCTGTAGACTCTTCCTTAAAATAGAGAAAAAATAAATAAATAAAAGTACACAGGGCCAGCCAGATAGCTCCACAAATTAAAGCACCTGCTTAAGCAGGTGAAGAGACAGGGGTTTGATCTTAGCTAGCCCATGCTGGCCCCGTTCCCACGGTGCGCTGAGATGGTGATTGAGACTGGGTATGCTGAGATGGTAATTGAGAGTGGGTGTGGTGGCACATGCCTGTAATCCCAGTGTGTGAGAGGCTGAAAACAGGAGGATCACTAAGAGACTGATCTATGTAGTGAAACCCTGCAGACCCTGTACTAAATATATAATAAATAAATAAATAAATAAATAAATAAATAAATAAATAAAACAAAAATACAAAGGAGAGAGGGAGACAAGAAGTAAAATAGGGCCGGCCAGATATCTCAGCAGACTCATGCGCCTGCTTAGGCAGAGCGCAGCAGCCAGGGTTCGATTCCTGGTATGCTTTGCTGGCCCCTGCCCTGGGTCATGCTGATATGGTGACAGAGACTGGGCGTGCCTGCAATCCTAGCACTTGCGAGGCTCAAAACAGGAGCATCACTATGAGTCCAATCTGTGTAGTGAGACCCTGTAGACCCTGTACTAAATACATATAAAAAAAAGCAAAATAAATGTGACAAAATGTTAACAACTGGTAAGGATAAGCAGGCTCATTGTGCTTAAAATTCTTCTATAAATCAGTAATTTCACAGAGTAAATTCTGGGTTAATAGGTGACACTATGGGTTATTCTATCTTATTTTAAAATGGAGAAAAGGGTCACCAATTTCTAGAGAATATAACTTGGCAAAACTGACATAAGATGGAATAATGAATCTGAATCATTCTATAATCATGACAGCTATTTATCAAATGTCAAAAGGGTTCACACACACACACACACACACACACACACACACACACACGCACAGCAGGATTCTCCACTGAATTCTGATAAAGGAACTGGAAAAAATTATCTTCACCTTGATACAAATTGCAGAAAATTGAAAAGGAGGAGGCCGGGGAAGTAGCTCAGTAGAGTAAGCATTTGCCTGGCAAGCACAGGGTCCTGAGTTCAATCCTTGGTACCGCAAAAAACAAAACAAAACAAAAACATAAAAAAGAAAGAAAGAAAATTGAAAAGAAGGGACATTCCCCATCTCAGGATGTGAGCTTGAAATAATGCAAATCCTGACAAGGGCAATCGAGAGGAAAATCCCAGGTCAATCACACACACTCACAACAAAAGCAAAAGGCAGAATTAGAATGTTAATGAACTGAGTCCTACAGGATACATAAATGAAAATACAGGATATACCATAACTAAATGGGATTCATTCCATGAATACAAACTTCTTTTAACTTCAAAAAATAATCTAATATGATTATACATACAGATTAGAGGAGAAAAACATGATCTTCATATTCAGAAAAGTAATTAGGGAAGTTCACTATCTATTTGAAATGTATTGTTTATAGTTTTTCCCTAAAAAGTTAGAATTGTGGAAATGTCATTAACTTATACATGCTTTTTTTTTTTTTTTTGGTGGAACCGGGGATTGAAATCAGGCTCTTGCACTTGCCAGGGAAGCACTTATTCCACTGAGCCATCTCCTCAGCCCCACAGACTCTCAAGGAAGCACTATTACAATTAAAAATATGCAGCATTTCATCAGTCTGCAAATTCCTTCCTGTCCCGTGGCAGTTAACCCTTTCACTTGACCCCGGACCCTGGCAACAACTGCTTTGTTTTCCTGTCCCTGTGCTTTCATTTTTTCCATGTCATATGAATGGAACTATATGTAGGTGGCTCTTTGCATTCAGCTTCCTTCACAGAAATGTACAAGGACAGGATTTCTAAGGGTGCAATGTGTGGGTCTCTGGACCTAGCAATAACTACAGGCTTCATAATAGTTTTTTGGAGGCAGGTTTCTACTAAGTTGCGCAGGCTGGCCTTGAACTCAGGGTGCTGCTACTTGAGCTCCCCAGTAGCATGATGAGTATCACTGAGCCCACCAGCTGATCACTTTATAGTGACTTGCCAAGTTGTAGGCTTACTTTTCCTGTACTTGTGAATTTACATTTACTTTGATGTTATTGAACTTACATGCCTTGGTAAGGGTTATCCTTTATTTTTTTATTTTTTTCATTTATTTTTATTTTATTAAAATACAAATGTCAATCAGACAGGGTTATCCTTTAAACATCACTCATCAATCCTTTAAGCATCAGTGAGTGGTGTTTGGAAAAGTCATGAGGGAGTTGGAAAAGTGAGACCTGTGAGGGCAGACTGGGCTGGGGCAAGCAGGAGGGCTCCAAGGCTGTCTGGTTGAGTTTCTTACTCCCAGTGGTAGTTACCAAGACTGGCACTCTGCGCAGCCACCTGGTGCCACTGTGTGCTGTGACCCACAGTGCACCCTTGAATACCACAGAAAGGACTTGCATGGCCACATTGACCACCATGATACACTCAGTGGGACCTTGCAAGTGGGGCCATTTGCCTCATCATTAGAGGAAATTGATATTAAAGAAATGTGGATGGGGAAAGGATTTCTTAGAGATTGAGGAGACACAGGCAGGAGGTACTTGAAGGTCCCGCAGAGGTTGTGATGGTGGGGATGAAAATCCACGACTGTGCACACCAGGACAACTTTCACAGTATGGTGTTTCACACCACAGTGTGCAGCATGCTAGGCTTCTCCATAGCCAGGGAGGCCTTCTCCCTGGCTGGCCTGGTGGCCTGCATGCCTTTGGCCCTGGGCGAAGTCTTAGTAGAATACCTCTTCTGCCCACAGATTGAAAGCTTAAGTTTGGGAAGGAGCATGTGGGTGCAGGTTGCCTGCCCAGCGCAGTTGGGATCCAGCTCCAGGGCTTGCTCTAAGTCTGGCAGTAGGATGCAGGATGGGACTTGGGCTCTGAAAGCCATCCCCAGTCCTTCTGGCTGGGATAAGGAGGCTTGAGAGAAAGGCTGGGGCAGGGGTGTGATGTCCTCTTGTGCACTGGGACCTGACTATATCTCAGTCCTTGGGTTTGTCCCTTATTCCCCTAGGACCACAGGGCTCAGCATTATAACATAGTTGTTAGTCTGAATACAGAACTGAGAAACTGCTTGGAAGGCAAAAGCAGGGTTGACAAAGCTAGTCACCAGGGCTTCTGCTGCCCTGCCTGGTTCCTTCAACATACTGAGCCCCTGGTGATGGTGGACCCTGAACCTCTAAGGGCAGCACCATGTAGAATTTATCTCAGTTGTAAACAGCCCAGATGTGTGGGGTGACACAAACCCCAGCTTCAGTCTGCTGAGCTTTTTCACTTAAGACACAGCCCTATGTTACTCCTCCAGGAGAGCCACTCAGGTCCAGGTCACAGCCACAGCCTAAAGAATCCAGTCCACCTCAAGTTGGTGTTTGAAGCAGATGGTTTGTATCTCCACTGTAAGTCCTTTCTGAGATCCTACCACATGCATGATGACCTGTCTTCCTGAGTTCACCTCACAGAGCCCAGAAGAGAGGGTGAGGATGTGGTGAAAAGGATTCCCAGCCTGACCCACTCTCTATTGGCAGTCCCTCTCTACTTACCATCCTCATTGTACCCCTCCTACCTAGCTCTTGGAAGTCCTGGGGTAGGTTGCCACCCACTGGAGCTTCCTGCTTCAAAGTTGAGGCAACAATCAGCCCTCTGATGGCATTAGCCCATGCATCACCATTCCACCAAACACAAGGGATGTTTGAGATATCCTGTTCATCCAGAGCAGCATCAAGAGCCTACTCCAGGAGTTCTAACATTTGGACATCCTTGGCACTGTTGCTGGGTTGGGAGATCTTCACTTCATCCTACCCCATGCCCTCCTGTGATTTGGGTCTATGTTGGGTGCCAACCTTGCTTGCATGTATCTAATCGCTTATAGCTTGTAGGACTTACCTCTCTTGTCTCTCTCAATCAGACCTTTCTCACTCAGAGATCATCATTCTGATTCATTTGGTTTGCAGGCACACACACATCAACTGGCAGAAACTTATACCTTCAAAGTTATGCTGTCACCTGTCCACTGAGGAATGACAGCTGGCAGGACCCTCACTTGCCACAACTCACTGCAATAAGACTATGTCTCTGAATCTCAAGCACAACCAGCCCTGGGCCTGACTAAAGGGAGGAAGCCAGTCCAACTTTCCATAGATGCAGCTGACATCAGAATATAAGCCACAGACAAAAAATTCCTGTGCCCTCAGCACAGTGTGAAAGATGGAGCTGAGGCAAGTATCTCTTCTTGGAAAATGTGTACCAGGTGGTGTTTGGATGGTTCCTGCCAGGGACCAGGCACATGTGCACACCAATCATGTCCATTTACTGATGGGCCCTTTACAAATGAGGGACAGCCAATCCACTAAAGAGCTGATTGGCTGGCTACAACTTATAGGATGTAGAATTTCTGGTCTCTGACCACCCATTCAGGTTGCCAGTGGGCAGTTTGTCCAGGTTCGCCCAGTGGTGCCAGCACACTCAAGGTTCCCACCTGTAACCCAGACATGAAACCCCTGCTTTTTTCTACTCCCTGGGTCTTTCTTCTGCTCTGCCACCCAGTGGCATGCATTTCTGCCTCCACTCTTCTAGGAAAAGGAAGGAGGGGAAACTGACCGGGTTTGGAAACTTAAGTTTCAAAGGTGAGGGTTAAACTGGAACTCAGAAGATTGGCAATCTTGTTGACATGTCTCTATGCAGTGCCACTAGGGGGAGCTACAGAGTCTGAAAGAGGACTGAGCCCAAGAATCAGAAAGATGAGCCTATGTACACCCTATAATGCCAGTTGGAGGCTGTCTTAGAAGAGGCCACCAGAGGAAAGCCATGGGAGAGATAAAAAATGGGGAGCAGTAAGGGAGGGTAACAAGAAAGGAGCAGGTCTGTGAGCCAGAGAAGGAAAGGCAGCAGATACTGCAGCCCCAGGAGGGGCTCATTACTTCCTGCTGAAGGTGGGACTCCTGGTGCATGGGTTCTGTTAGAACCCAGAGAGAAGAGCTCTAAGAGGGCCAGTGAGGGGAGGTAGGAAATTCTCCTGTGGTGTGCCCTGCTCCCACAGGATCCAGGTGCAGGGTACCACGGGCTCCAGCTCAGAGATGGCCCACCACAACAAACTGGGATACTTTATGTGCTCTGAACTGGGGAAGCTCTCACCTTCTCTTATCCCCACTTTCAGGCCCCATCCAAAAGAGAGAGGGCAGACCGCCAAACATCAGAGGTACTTTAATTTGAAGTTGTCAGCTGGGGTTTGCAAGGGGCAAAAGTGGGGCAGAGAGGAAACCCTGGATGAAGAAACGGAGGGAGAAAGCTTGACTTCAGCTCCAGGATTCCACAGGTATTAGCTGTCAGTCTCCTGTGAAGATGCTGGTTTCCATCTGTCAAGTAGAGCAGAGTCAGGACCAGCTCCCAGCCCTCCTGAATAGCTGGGACAATGAGCAGTAGTGTGGCACTCACTTTAAAGGGTCTGGAATTTATTAGTGAGGAACTGCAGGACCGCTGAAAAAGAGAAACACAATCAGCTGCTCCAGACACAGAAACAGGACTCCATCTCCCTTGCAAACCCTGCACCCTGACTGCACTCCAGCTTTTTCTTTTCTTTTTTTTTTTTTTGACAGAACCTGGGATTGAACTCAGGCCCTTGCACTTGCCAGGGAAGTGCTTATTCCCCTGAGCCATCTCCCCTGCCCCACCCTCCAGCTTTTGCCCAAATCAACCTGGGGCTGACTGTCCCACCCATCACCTGCATGCAATGCAGAAATACTCTATAAGAAAGCAACTTTTGAGCCGGGCGTGGTGGCGCAGGCCTGTAATCCCAGCACTCGGGAGGCTGAGGCGGAAGGATTGTTGTGAGTTCGAGACCAGCCTGAGCTACAAAGTGAGCTTAAGACCAGCCTGAACTGCATAGTGAGACCCTGTCTCAAAAAGA
>PVKA01032873.1:0-12490 GCA_004027165.1 Ctenomys sociabilis | reverse complement strand
AGTTGACGGACAGAAGGCTGCAGTGCCAGGCCTGCACAGTGCACCCCGTACTGCTACAGGAATGTCTGCCTTGTGATGCAGCCTGTACCCATAGCCTAGCCCCATCCCAGGCATCTGTCCTGAGACACTGAGGTCTCTCTCTTCCTCTGCCCTTGCCCCCAACCCCTGCCCCAGAGTAGGGTTTGTTATACAGTACCTAGTTGCTCTTTGAGGTCATCTATTTCTTTCTGGAGCACAAAGCACTAGTCCAGCAGACAGGGGAGAAAAAGAAATGATGGATAATATTCTGGCCCCTTCTCTCCTCATCCTCCCACTCACAACCAGTCCTTACATCCCCACATATCCCACAGCCTTGTGAGGAGAGACTCTGCATCCAGCAAGGATAAGAAGTACCTGGTCTCAGAGAGGTGCAATATGGGCCAGGGGAGCAGTGCCCCCTTCATACTCACCAGAGAGTATCAGGGGCACCCCATCCAATTCAACCTGGACTTGAAGCCCACAATTTAGCTGGGGCCTGCATTTTTAGGACCTGAAGAAAGCATTACCTGGGGACATCCCTGTACTCCAGGGGGTGACTGCTGCATTTCCAGAGTTGGAGCCTGCACAGTTTGTTCCTGGTCACCTGAAAGAGAAAACAAAAATCCAGCTCTCTAGACTGGGACTGAGGTTGATGGGCTCTCATGGGACTTACAGTGAGGCAGCAGCAACCTCCTCTGCTGACAGTGAATTGTAGCTCCATCTGAGGCCTGCCTTCCTGTCCCTCAGTGTCAGTTCAGCTGCCACTGTGGCCCGGGGTTGGCAGTTTCCAGAGATACAGCTGCATTACACTCTGGGAGGAGCAATGTGGTGGGACAGGGACCCAACAGAAAACGCTCTGTTCCACCGAAAGTCAACTTCTACACTTGACTTGGATTTGGGGGCACTGCTACAAATCACCCCACTGTACAAACTCCGCACAGAGGACCATGTGACCTGAAGCAGCCCTGGGCTGCCCATGGCCTGTATCCAGAGAGAGTGCCACATAGGTAGGCAGGGAAGTCTAGGAGTGAGGCTGAACCCCTGGAAGTAAAGGAGGCAGAGATTTTCCTCCTGTGCATTCCTCTATTTCACTTGTATTGCATTAAACCCATAGTACTCACCAGTGAGTATAGAGCTTCTGGGTGGGAGGTCTCCCTGGCTTACAGTCAAGGGCTGGGAGGCTGCTGGAGCTTCTGGAGCTCTGGTGTCAGCTTCAATGTGGATGAATTCTCTGTGATGCATGCTCAGGCAATGTGGTCCTGCCTTGTGTGTTGAAAGGTAACACAAAAATTTCTCAGTCAGTAAGTGTAGTGGCAGGGGTCAGGTGGGGAACTGGGGGAATTCACAGGCTCATCTCATCAGCACCTTTTCTCTTAACTCCAGGCCAGGGGGCAGAGCTGAGCTAGGTGAGAAGCATGGGGGTTGGTATCCAAACAGCTATGCCCTCTGCAAGGCCGGCTTTGGGAAGAGTTGGGAAGGAGGAATCTTAAGGTCAATGAGGCTCAACAGGTCACCAAAGTTGGGCAGCCCAAACTGTTAACCAGTTGCTCAGTCCCAATCAGCACCTATTTTCCGTTTCAGCCCCCGTCTGGAGTAGGGAAGAGGCAGGAAATGCAAAGTACATCCAACAGTGCCAGGCACCCACCAGGTGCTCTCTTCACGTCTGACCCTACTACAGTGATCCCTGATTTGGCACCCAGAGACAAGCCCTGAGCAAGAGGCAGAGGGAGCTGGGGCAAAGCTGTGTAGACTGGGGATTGGGGCAGGAGGATACTCACTTTGGTGTGTAGGGCAGAATCACTATTTGGCCCTTTATCTTCTCCAGCCACAGGCTGGGGCTCTCTTACTTTCTTGGCTGGGAATCTTTTCCCAGTGGCCCCTTGCTTGGATGGCTTGGATCCCGAGGGCAGCAAAGAAAACGCCTTGGACTTCCCAATTATCTGAATGCCCGGGATTTGTGGGAAGGTGTCTGGTTCAAGGGTAGCAGCTTCAAGATCCTGCTCCCATAAAGGGAAAGCTCTCCCCAGCATAACTCTTGAGTCACCACCCACAAATTTTTTCTCTTGGGCCTCCTTCTTCCAAGTTGTGGCCCTGGAAGGGCTCCCTGCAACAGTACCTGCTCCTGTGTGGCTGGGCCTGCCCTCTCCCTTGGCCCAGGTCATATTTTGCATTTTCTGAGAGGAAGATGCATCCAGCTCTCTTGAGGGCTGCTTTCCCACATTTGAGGCAAGTCTTCCAGTAGCAAAAGTCATCAGAGTGCTCTGCACTCTGTGAGGGACATTTTCCTGGGCATGGATATTCAAGTGTCTAGCCGCATCTCCTGATTCCCTGGGGCATCTGGACCTGGACCGGCCTCTTCCCTTGTGGGAAATGTTCATCCTCATGGGCTGGATCTTACTGAACTCATGTAAAGACTTGGAGTCAGGATTGGTAGCAGCAGAGGGCCAGTGGGCAGCTCTGCTGACCATAATCCTGCTTTTGTTGTTGCCCTTCATGTTCCTCCAGCATTGGACTCTATTGGGCACATAGGGGTAGGAAGGAGTGGTAGAGCCTTGCTGCCATTTCGCAGGGCTCTGGGCAGGGGCCCTCTTCTGGCTGGAACTCAATTTCGCATCCACCCACGTGGGGTAAAGCGCAGCAGCGCCTCTTTCTGAGGACAGGGCTCGGGACAGGTACCTGCGGGCGCCCTGGGACTCCAGGTTAGATGTCCACTTCTTGATGTTGAGGTGGGTTTCAAGGCCCAGGGCAATGTCCTCTTCATCAGTGGCTGGGGTACCAGGCCGGCCTTCACATCCCCAAGGTACTCTCTTTCTCATCCCTATCACTTCGTCATCAGAAACTGAGCTGAGCTCATACAGGATGTGGTCTGGGGAGCTGCGGTCACAGTCACTCCTGAGCTCGAAGATGACACTATCATCTTCATTGCTCCTAGAAGACTCCAAGTCGAGGGCCACGTCCTGTACCTGTTGGGCTGAGGGGTCGGCTGACTGGAGCTTGGTGTGCTTCTTGCCCTCCAGGCCAAAACTGGTTTTCTGGGAGGACATATTGCCAAGAGAGTGCACAGGGTCTGACTGGGATGCCGGTTAGACTGGTAACGGTCACGGGTTCAAAGGTTGCGAGGCACACTGACACCACGCGAGACACGAGAGAACGCCTCAGGCCTCGCGCAGTCTCGTGAGACTTACATGCCAATAAGCGGCCTTCTCATTGGTTCTCCCTCAGCAACTTGGCAACTCGCGAGCTCCTCCCTAGTGCTGCTTCACGCTCTGCGCCAGGCGGTATCCGTAGTCCCGGCGCTGATTGACACTCTGATGCTCAGTTCGGCTTGATGGTCTCAAGCTGGTGTTCTGGCATCGGGGTGCTGGTCCTCCTTTTAATGTTGTGTTGCCTGAGGCCAGATGCCTGATTTTCAACGTGAATTTTGCTTCTGAGCCTCAGTTCCCCATCCATAATGCAGGAGACAAAAAGACCAAATATTTCAGGGCCTTGTGAGGATTTAGTGTAATGATGGAATGTGGACCACCCAGCACAGAAAAGATTCACGAGCACCTTTCCAGCAGCAAGACCACCAGCCCCATAGGAAGCCCATAGTCAGTGATCTGTGGTCCTTGTATTTTTTCTGTCAAGGGCCACATGGCAGGTATTTCGTGATTTTCAAGCTGTATGGAATCTGTTGCAACTGGTGCCTTACCTAATAGGTAATCGAAACAGCACATGGCTGTGTTCCAGTGGTGTTTGTTTGTTTGCTTATTTATTTATTTTGCGGAACCGGGGATTGAACTCAGGCCCTTGCGCTTGCCAGGGAAGTGCTTATTCTGCTGAGCCATCTCCCTGGCCATGCCAATGGCATTTATTGGCAGACTGTAATCTGCTACCTCTCCCAGATCCCATTCCAGCCTCTTGCAGAATCAGTTCAGAGAAGCGGGGACCTCCATGGTTTTGGACATCCCAAAAGGTGCCCACTACCACTGCTTCTATATATAATCAAGGAATAGTTACATATCAGATTTGCAGCAATGAAAAAGGCTGAACTGTTCCAGGCGTGGGACAGGTTATGAAGCTACTGGTGCTTTTTTCCTTTTTGGTGGTGTATGTGGAGGGTCGCTATTTGGAGTCAGGGTGCTTTGGCAGAATACAATTGGACACAAATCGGGCAACACTTACTGTGCCCCTGGCCCTCTTCTAGGCACTGGAGATAACTATAAACTTGGCCTCTCCACAGTTTTAGGTTTGATTAACCACTATCACCACCTCTTCTAGCATTGAGGAAACAGACTCAGACAGGTACAACCACTGCCATGTACATCTTCTGGAGAAACAGAGGTAGTCGTATTGTATAAAAACATATGCACAGGAATGTTGACGAAAGAAGGCCATAATTATCTTCAGTAAGGGAATGCAAGAATACAATGTGCCCTGTGTATACAGTACATTAAAAGGAGACTGTCAAGAGAGGGAGAGAGAGAGAGAGAGAGAGAGAGAGGGAGAGAGAGAGAGAGAGAGAGAGAGAGAGAGAGAGAGAGAGAGAGAGAGAGAGAGAGAGAGACTCGTGGGATTTGAAAAGCATACTCAGGTTTGTGCTAATATTGTTTGGAAAATAAATGCCTACATCTTGTACTCTGAGTAACTAACTGAAAGATAACAATACACATTGTTTTAACCATTGTTACTCTCCTATTACTTTGGAATTTTGTGGTTTTTTCTTTAAAATAATAAAAAATAAAAGCATGCTCATGACTGACTCCATGAAGTTGCAGAAGAGCACATGGATTTGGATGCACATTTGTAAATTTAAAAAACCAAACCAGCCCTATGGGTTGTTTGAGCTCGTATATAGGAAGGTATGTTGTAAAGGGCCAGGATGAACATGGGAGCTCAGCCTCACAGTGGTGATGGAGCTTATTTTCTCTCAGATTTTCCTTGGGACTATCACCTTGCAGCTCCCCTGCGCTAAGCAGTCCCAATATCTGGGGTACATTGGTTTGTATTAGATCCTGGTGTACTAGAATTTCCCTTACTTATGGCTCATCCCTACTCCAGCAACCTTCCCTTCATTTCACACTTGCCATCCTCACATCCCCATTTGTACTCACTTGTCCTTTGCCTCTCGATACTGAGTCCTCCTCTGGCTGATGTCCCGGCTTGGAGCATGTGGGAAAGTCTTCACCTCTTGCCAAGGGACTATCAAAGCCCCACTTTTCTGGATCTGCACCTGAGACACCTGCCCTGCTCAGGAGGATTACAGAGCAAGGTAGGTTGCTTGCACAATGCATCTACAATCACCCACATCCTGTAGGCCCTCTACTGTCACTGCCTGTGTCTATACACCACTTTCTCCCACTCTCCAAAAGGAATTTGCTGACATTTTGTATTGTTTCAGACATGCCAATTGGAATCCTAGAAGATATGATGAAGTCTCATGTCCCCATTGCTTGTCTTAAGTGTAAATGATCCATGTAGTTGAAGCAGGCCATGTTCCTCTCTTCATTTCCATTGCCTTCCTCCTCCTCTGTCTCATATGGAGATTCCCTAGAACTTTCACAAGCTTTAGTCTATTTATTACTATAATTCCCTTACCTGCTCTTTCTCTGTGTCCTATAGATCTGAAATAGAGGCAAAAATCTCTGTCCATCACTGGGATCTCCTGTATTCAATGTTGGTTTTGACTTAATTTTTTGAGCAGGGTTGGGATCCAGTTTTAGGAATTCCACTCAGTCTTTTCCATCACAGTAGTTCCTACCGTATGTTCAGTGACCCAAGGTGGGAGTTAACCACTCCGATTGTCAACTGTATCACTGGCAATGATCCACTTGGGGACAGGAGGAAGAACCCAGGTAGTTTCACTTTACAGCATGGAGACCATCACTTCCTCAAAGCCTACAAGTGTCACCCTGGCCAGCAAATTTCCTCAACCTCCTGGAGTCCTTGTAAGGGAGTTCATTGTCAGCATGTAAGGATATGCCCCATCACACATTCAGTAAAACTCACTTGTGCTATCTGGTATTCTAAGCCCCTTGATCTTGCCCCTCAACATCCAATCCTAGAGTTATGCTGTTGCTCTTGCAAGTATAGGATTGGTCTTCCTTGCAACTTCCTTGGCATGTACTCCCTTTATTTTCTCATGAGTCTCTGTATTAATCAGTGAGCTATTGGAAAGGAGAAGGGGTGATGCCAAGGGAGAGACATGAGATTTATGGGAAGTGGACACTAGCAGTTACTAGCTCCTGCTGGCTCCTGATAGGGAAGTAAGTGTGCACTGTGAGCTCCAAGGTTTCAGGGCATGTGTAGTCTGGGAAACTAGCATCCTCAGGAACATCCATCTATCCTTATCACCATCAGAGACCCTGAGGTGTTTCTAACCAGGGCTCCAACCCACATCAAAGGCATGCCAGTGTTAGTTTTGGGATGTCCCTGGAGTTTAACACCTCTGGTTGTGAAATTATGCTGACCTAGTGCTCCTCAGTTTTATCTGCTCAGCTTCTGTAGGGGGTACAGGTCTTCTTGTAAGCCACCCAAATGGCCTTCTGGGTCTTCTACTTCACCCTGAACTGTTAGGCAATGCCCCTTTGTTTCTCATCATCTCTCTGCAAGGCCACAGTGTAACAGCAATCCCTAGCTGCCTCTGACATCTTGTGTGGAGGTTCTCCCCTTTGGTCCCTGCAGTAGAACTGGATCATCTCACCCACAAGATTGAGATCCTGCCTTGGTGGTTCCTAGGTAAATAAGGGTGAGCCTGGAGGTCAGCACATGCTGGAGATTATCCATGCCCCATGCAGCACTCAGGATGGCATCCTCTTTGCCATTCTGGTGGTAAGTGAGCTGGTTCTGAAAGGCAGGTTACGTCATTTTCTTAGACCAGTGATAGGACCACTCTTAGAAGGTTGAGTCTTCCAAAAGTTCAGACACCAACAGGTGATTAGACATGAAAGATGGCTGTGTGGTGAAAAAGAGGATAGGACAGGCCAGGGGGAGGTAGGGGCAGTTGTCAGAGTGCCACACAGACCTGGTGTTGATCAGAGCCCCTGAGGATAAAGAGAGGGTAGGATAGGAAAGGCAGATGAAGTTTAGTGGTGACTGTTTCAGTTATTGCTGCTGTTGTGCATGCCATAGCCTGAAGATGTCAACCACAGGAGGCCTTGTCCTGGGGCAAGGCCTGAGTTTGGGACAAACTCACATGTGGACAGACCCACAGAAATGGCACTTGGGGCAGGTCAGTACACCTTGCTCCCTGAAGCTTCAGGTTTGTGGGACATATTTTCATGGCCACTGTGGTGAGTCAGTGGTCAAACAACTAGTGTTCCTGCTTTGCCTGAATGACTGGAACAGTTCAGGCAGGAAACAGATGGAGTTTGAAGCACTTGACCTTGATGGCGAAAAGGATGTGAAGAGTACTTGGAGAGGAGACTTAGTTCAGTCTCATAGAGGCTCATAGAGGCTGCTTCTCTGTATGGGAATGCTTCTGGGAAATAGCAGCAAGCTGAGACTTCTGTGATTATTTATTTATTTATTTTTTTTTTTAACTCAAGGAATGAGAATAAAGATGTAGAAGAAAACATTCATACTATTCATATAGGAATTTTTGTCAGAGGACAGGGAAAGAAATGGGATTTTTTTAATGTGACACATGTCCAATGAACCTATTTTAAGCAAGCTGATTGGGCAGGAAGCTTACTGGAGGGCAGGAGGAATACAATGGCCAAAGAAAGCACCTCTGAGAATAATAAATAACTTGCTTTTAATTCTGCTGACTGTTGTCCTACAGATCTGCTCTAAACTTTATGAATTCTAGAAGCCTGTTCCAAGATCCATTTCTTTGTGTTGTTTTTTGAGACAGGGTCTCTCTATGTATTTCAGGCTGGCCTTAAACTCACAATACAGTCTAGGCCCTGGCTTCAAACTCTCAGTGATCCTCCTGCCTCAGCCTCCCAAAGCTGTGTCTATACCTGGCAGTAGATTTTTTTTTTTTTTTTTTGTAGAACTGGGAATTGAACTCAGGCCCTTTCGCTTGCCAGGGAATGGGAGTAGAATTGTTGACACAGAGTCCAGGTCTAACATTATCAGATTGTGCCAGCTTTTCTTACAAGTGGTTGACTTAATTTGCCTTCAACAGTGAATTGCTTTACTGTTTCAGTTGCTCTATATTCTCATTAAAGTTTCTTATCAAGCTACGAAGCTCTTCCTCATTTGATGGTTATGAAATGTACCTTTTTGCTTTTAATGTGCAATTACTTGACTAGTCATAAGATCGAGCATCTTGTAAGATGTGCTGGCCTTTGGGGTTTTCTTTTCAGTTAAATGTCTTTTTTACTTTCTTTTTCCCATTTCCCTCCTCTTTTCTATGTGTATGTTTATTTGTGGGAGTTCTCCCTATATTTTATGTTTTCTTTCTTTTTAAAAAATTTAGTAGAGTGTCTATAGGGTCTCACTACACAGATTGGAGTCGTAGTGATCCTCCTGTTTACAACTTCCCAAGCACTGGGATTACAGCATGCCACCATGCCCAGTCTCAGTTACCCTCTGAGTGCACCCCGGGGGTGGGGCTGGCATAGCATGCTGGGGATCAAACCCTGGCTGCTATGCTCTGTCTCAGCAAGCACTTTAGTCTGCTGAGCTATCTGGCTGGCCCAATATTTTGTATTTTCTTGGTACTGGGGATTGAATCCAAGTGTATTTTACTGCTGAGCTATAGGGTTTCCTTAAGTTGCTCATGTAGGACTTGAACTCGTGATCTTTGTCTTAGTTGCTTTTCTCTCATTGCTGAGGCAAAATACCCAACACTCAAAGTTAAAGTGAGAGCGCTGGCAAAATAGCTCGGTGGATTAAAGTACCTGTAAGCAGGTGCAGGGGCCATGGTTCAATCTCTGGGCCTGCTGTATAGGCCCTGCCCCTGGGGCACACTGAGACAGCAATTGAGACTGGGCATGGTGGCGCACCCCTGTAATTCCAGCTCTTGGAAGGCTATAAACAGGTGATTACTATGAGTCTGATCTAGTAGTGAGACCCTGAACACCCTATAGGCCCTTCCCTAAAAAAAAAAAAAAAAAAAGTTAAAGGGAGAAGAGGTTTATTTAGTTGACCATTTGTGGAGGTTTCAGTCCATAATCAGCTGACTATAAGGCAAGTTGGCACATGGCAGAGGTGTAACCATTCATGGTAGTAGAAGATAGGAAAAACATCAATGAGAGGAGGAGACAAGTCTCTTTCTGCCACTTATATTGTATCCAACCTACTAGGATTAGTGGTGCCACCCTTAATCCTAGCATCCTTAATCCCAATATTGCACTACAAATCAATCACATATTCTAGATTCAGCCACTACCAAAATCCCTATGACTGCATGCGGCTTTGGGGAGGGGCATCTAGACACAAACCATACAATCCTCTTGCATTAGTCTCCAAAAATGCTGGGATTGGAGTCATGTGCCACAAGGCATTGCTTCTACATTTTAATTCTATAGTAATTTCATGTGATATAATTTACTTCTTGAGACCAGGGAGATGGCTCAGTGGAATAAGCACTTCCCTGGCAAGCACAAGGGCCTGAGTTTAAAATTCCCGGTTCTGCCAAAATAAAAAAACAAAACAAAACAAAAAAACCACTATAATTAACTTCTGATTTGCATCTGACCTTTGTTCCCTTTCATGTGCCTGTTAATGAAAAAGACTCATTTCTTTTTTCAATACTCTTATTTCTTTTTTTTCTTTTTTTTGGTGGTACCAGGGATTGAACTCAGGACCTTGTGCTTGCCAGGACTACTGAGGTATCGCCCCAGCCCAAAACTTTTATTTCTGAGAACATTTTAATTTCTTTTTTATTGGTATATGTTTGTGATATATAATAACTATATTCATTTTAGGAATTTTTTACATATAAATATTGTGTCTTAATCATTTTTGATTCCCTCTCCCCTACACCTCATACCGTCCCCTCTTCAAAAAACATCTACCTTCTTGTTTTCTACCAACTTCTCTTTCTTTTTTCATTTATGCATTTGGTGCTGGGTGTCTGTACGCAGCCTGGACTTGTGGCAATCCTCCCGTTTTCAGCCTCCCCAGTTCTGGGATTACAGGTGCATGCCACCATGCTCAGTTTCATTTGCCATCTCAGTGCACCCCTGGAGGCCGGGCCCATGTGGCATGTGGGACTGAGGATCAAACCCTGGTCCCTGCACTTGCCAAAGCATGTGCTTAGTCCACTGAGCTATCTCGCCTGTCTTCTTTTCTTTATTTTACTGTTAAAGTTATTTCTACCTTGGGTTTCCCATAGAAGAGAAACCATGTGATATTTAGCCTTCTGTTTCACAGCATTTTAATATTGAAAAGTTGCAAACATACAGGAAAACCTTTAAAATGTTGCAGTGTTGGTACTGTTTCTCACTGTTAACATTTTATTATACTTATTTGTCCTATATCCATCCCTTCATCTTTCACTAAGTTATTTTGGATGCATTGCAAGATAAATATCAGAATACTTAAATTTAATGTGCTAGAACTTAAAAATATTTTTTGTTAGTGATTGGGGTTTTAAAAAGTGTCTTGTGTAGGAAATTCTTCCTAGGGGCCTGGGGAGATAGCTCAGTAGAATAAGTGCTTGCCTGGCAAGTGCAAGGTCCTGAGTTCAATCCCCAGTACTGAAAAAAAAAATTCTTCCCAATCCTAAACCCATGAAAATATTCTTGCAGAACTTCTTCAGATTTAGGTTCTAGATCCACTAGGAATTAAGTTTCAGGATGAAAAGCAGGCATTTGTTTCATTGTCTTCTCCAACCTGATACCAGTTGTCCCTGCCTTTGGTACTAAACAGGCCATCCTTTCTGTCTGCTTCTTGCTTCACTTCTCAGCTATAAATTGTCTGTTTAGGTGTGAGGGTGTGCAAAGTCTCAATCTTTTCCCATTAATGAATTTGGGGAGTTCCAACATTTTCATAATATTGACTCTTCCAATATGAGAATATGGAATACCCCTCCTTTTATGTAGGTGTTTCAATAAGGGCTTATTATTTTTCGCATAGAGATAATGTACAACTTGCAACAAGTTTACTCTGATGTATTTTCAGCATATGTATTATCATAAGTTGCATTTTAAAACTTCATCTTTTATGTGTCCATGCTCTTTTGGAATCCACAATTCTTGTGTGTTGATTCTGTTCAGTAACATGCAGGATACCGTGGTTCCATCTACTGCTTCACCTGCCTTCCTAGACCTGCCCTTCAGGCAGCCTGAGCCACCAAAGGAAAAAAAAAAAAGAAAGCCTGGCCATTTTTACCTATTTTGTCTACCAGCAAATTGTTTCTGTTTTAACATTTAGAGCTTTAATCCCCTGTGACTTTAGTTTTAGTAAATGATAAGGGATACAGGTCTAGATTCAGTCTTCTGCATGTGGATAGTCAGTTTTCCTAGCACCATTTATCACAGAGGCTATCTGTCTTCTATTGTATATGTTTGGACTTTTTATCAAAGATCAGGTGCCTGAATGTGCCTGGGGTTGTGTGCCCTCTATTCTGTTCCACTGATCCACATATCTATTTTTTTCTTTAACCAGTAATGTGCTGTTTTTATCTTTGTAGCTTGGTAGTGTAGCTTCAAGTTAAGGATTATGATGCCTGCTGTTTTGCTTTTATTGCCCATTATTGTCTTTGTTATTCTGGTTCTCTTTTGGTTCCACATAAATTTTAGGATTGTTTTCTCTAGTTTTGCAAAGAGTGCTACTGTCATTTTGATTTGGATTAAACCTGTATATCAGTTTTGGAAGTATGGCCATTTTGACAATATTCAATCAGCCTATCAAGGAAGAGGGATGTCTTGTTGTTTTCTTTTTAAATGTATTTGGTTGTTGCAGGGTCTAACTATGCAGCTTGGACTTGTGATCCTTCTGCTTTGAGAAACTCCAGTGCTGGGATTAGAAATGTGCACCACTATGTCCAGGACTCTGGCTGGCTCAGCCTGCCCTGGGGTGGGGGTGGGGCTAGCACAGCATGTGGTGTGGGGGATCAAACTACAGGTCATGTGCACTTGCCTAAGCTTGCCTAAGCAGGCGCTTTAGACCCCTGAGCTATCTCGCTGGCGGCCCTAATGCTATTGATTTTTGTGTATTGACTTTGTGTCCTGCTACATTACCAAATTTGATTATTAAATATATAAGTCTTTTGTGGAATTATTTCTGTTTTCTATGTAAAGGATCATGTCATCTGCAAATAATAATTTGACTTCTTCCTTTCCTGTACATATCCTTTTTATTTCTTTCTCTTGCCTATTTGCTCTTGCTAATATTTCAAGCAGTATAGTAAATAGGAGTGGTGTTAATGGAGATTTTGGCTTGTTCCTGTTTTAAGTAGGAATGCTTTCAATATTTCCCCATTTAATATAGTATTGGCAGTAGTGCTTTTTTAATAAATGGCTTTTATCAAGTTGTAATAAGGTACTTCTATACCTGTTTTCCTCAGAGCTTTTTTTTTTTTAATCATAAATGGATG
>PVKA01032872.1:0-24914 GCA_004027165.1 Ctenomys sociabilis | reverse complement strand
AAAAAAAAAAAAAAGAAGTAAAAACAAAATCCTCCCAGTAGCACTACTATACAGGTGAGGAAACTGAGGCACAGCAAGGTTCAGAGACCCAAGAGAACCGTTAGGGCCTCAGGGCCCAGCTAGAATCAGACACAGGTAGCCTCTCCAGCCACCACTGCCAAACCAATGACTAACCAACAGCCCTGGTTCCATGGGGTGGTGTTGGGAGTCTTACAGGTGGTGAAATCAGTGCCACCACCATAGGGGTGGACTTCTCAGTTTCTTCCTGGTCCCCTCCTCCTGGGGAGGCTCTGATTTGACTAGAGGGGTGGAAGTCAGGCCTTTGGATAAATCTCCCTTCCCATCATCCTTTTCTCTTGGCCAGAGGTAGGGCGAGGATAGTCATGTGACCCATTTTGGCCAATGCGAAATAAGGAGCAGCCGCTGGACAAATCATCTCTGATGCTTTCACTGAGGCCTGTCACGCCTGCAAGACGGTGCCTGGAACCCAAACTAGAATCTCTGGCCAACACCTGTGGCTGTCTCGCCAGAAGCTGAGCTAAGGACAAAGTTGTGCTAAACACAGAGTGAAAATACAGGACAAGTCCCAGTACTAGCTGAGATCACTGAGCTGCTGAATTTATAAGCCCTGAAGTTGCCACATCATGTGACATAGAGTCATTTTGGGTGTTCTGGTTTGGCTTTTCTTTTTCAGACAGGGTTTCACTGTGCAGCTCATGGGAACTCACTGTGTACCCTGGCTGGCCTTGAATTCACTGAAATCCTTCTGCCTCAGGCTCCCAAATGCTGGAGTCATAACAAGGTCATGTGTCATTGCCTTGTGTTTATGCACCCAAAACCAAAGGGCTGTGGAACAGAAAGCAGGAGGAAGGTGAACTAAGGCACTTAGATTTCCAAACAAGGAGAGCTCAGCACAGCGCATCGGGAGAGGTTTCCCTGATGCTCCCACTCTGGGAGGGACAAGGGGGCAAAAGTGTGAGGGCTCCTAGCTAAAGTGGTCCTGTTTTCTCTATTCAAGCCCAGCCCTGTGGAGGACCACAGAGAAGCCTCCTGAAGGTTTGGGGCATCTGAGGTTCACAGGACCGGTCCCCCTTCATAGGCAGAACCTCAGTGCCTCTGAGGAGCTGGGGCCAGACACAGCGTGTGCAGAAGTGACCTGGGAGAACCAAGAGGCAAAGGAGCCTGGTGGCTCTGGGGCTGAGCACGGTGCAGCAGGTACAGAGTGGCCCAGAGCAGCTCGATACCACCAAGCCAGGCAGAGGATACTTGGATGCAGCAGGAGGGCAGTGGGGCCCCTCCATGGAGGGGCACGAGTCAAGAGCAGGAGCTTGGGGAGAGGAGCCCCAGCTGGACGGGAGCCCATTTCTTCCACCTCACCAGATAGAGGCACCTCCGAGACGGACCAGCCAAGGTGCAGCCAAGTGCTGTTCCTCACATATCCCAGTGTGCAGCGCTAACCCATCGCCGTAGGCAGCCAGCAGGTGAAGCCAGCTACCCACCAGGACATGAGGGCTGCGTCTGCCCATCCCACCCTGCTGCCAGCCTAAGAGAGTCACCCCCACATGCCTGGGCCACCAATGGCTCCTCCTCCAAGCCAGCTGCCCCATGCACAGCCGTCGCCAGCCTTCCTCCCAGCCTAGAGGCCAGCTGCCCCACAGCCAGGGCTGCACAGCCCTCTGAACTATTGACTCATGTCCTGGAAATCCCTCTTTCCTCTCTGGCTCCCAAGGCCTCGGCTGGCTCCAGCTCGCCCTGCTCAGCCCCACCCGCAATGCATGCTACATCTGTTTCTGCTTCTGTGGAATCTCTGCCTGTTCCTCCCCATCCTCCAGACGCACACGTGGCAGCCCGTGGCTACTATAAGGGACTGCCAGGCAGGGCTGTACCGGAGGGGTGAGCCATAGCATTTCCGCCCCTGGCCAGGGATCCCGCTTCTGGCTTCCCCAGCTCTAGTTCCTCAAGCTCAAAACAGTCATTCATCCAATAGTCAAGCATACATCAGGTGCTTGTTCTGTTCATGCACAGGACACCTGCTGCATCCCATCCTCAGCCAGAGCAAATCCAAGTCTCCTGTAGAGGAGGTCACACCCCCAGGTCACCTTCTAAGGGTCACAAGGTGGTGCTCAAGCTGGGAGCAGAGCTAAAGGGACTGGGTCTGGGTCAGAGCCCCCAGGTTGGCTCCAGAGCCCACCCCCTGGAATGTGAGCCCTGGTCACCCCTCTGAAACTTCCCAAACCCCATTGCAGGCACTGTGTATTTTATGGCCCAATCAGAGACCATTTCTCCTCCAGTTCTCATTTAGAGCTCTGAAAACTCCCACTTAGTTTCTGGTCTCTGAGTGGAATAAGCATCCCCAGTAGGTAAGTGGAGAGGACTTTGAATCTGATGCTACAGATAAAGAATAAAGCAGAGGTTGGTGAAGGCTAATGAGTTACCCAGCATGCTCCAGCCCTCCAGCAGAACAAGGATCCCAGGCAGAGCCAGGCCAGAGGCCACCTCCAGACCCCCAGCCTTGGTCCTCCTTGAGGTCACAGCAAAGTCTTATAGGAGTCACAGGGCCCAGTAGACAGAGCCTGTGTCCACGCTGCACCTCGCCTGGCTGCCTCCTCCTTCCCCTCGGCCATCAGGCCTGCCCTGGCCCGGGGGTGACCCGCCTCCTGCAGGCGCGCCAGCACTCAGGTCAGCCCAGCCTGGCATGCCATGGTCAAATGCAAGGACAGGACAGGAATGTGTGGTGCCAGTCATCGTGCCCTAAACTAGCGCAGCCTAGAAATGCCTATCAGCTCCAGCTTTGTTTCACAAAGAAGGAACTTGGGTCCTCTTGCAGGTGTTTAGCAGGAAGCTACAATAGCTTTGCTGCATCTGCCATCAGCCAAGCACCAGTTCAAGGGGACTTGCATGACAAGAGGCTCCGGAGTGGCCAGGGCCATCATCCTGACCAGGACCGTGGTCTGAGCTGGGGGCAAACGCAGCCCAGCCCCAGCACCTGTGGGATAGCTCCCCAGTGGCTCCAACAGGGTGTCTCTGCAGAGACCACTATAAAACATCCAGGGGCACTTGGAACCTCCCAGCTGGCTGGGCTCCAAGGAGCTGGAGCTCTGCATCTCTGGCTGCTGGACTGGATCTGAAGTGACTGCAGATGGTGGAAGGTTCTCCATGGCATGATTCTCTTGCATGATGCCAGAAAGCCACCAAACAGAAACAGCCACGCTGAGCAGAACTAGAGGCCTGGTGCTGTCAGAGGGGCATTGAGGTGCTTGATTTTAAACACATGTGTGTTCAACCCCATGCAAGTCCGGGCAGCTGCCCTGCCGAGACACCCACTGTGAAGTGCACCATGGATTTTCCTGGAAATCCTGTGTTGCTCTATCACCAGCAGCCCCATTTTACAGACCAGATAATGGGGGCTCGGAGCTATGGGCAGTGACTATGGGTCACAGCAGACTCTGACCTGGTTGTACTAACCCCAGGGCCCTAGGACCATGTGAGTGACTGGGACAGGGGCGTCTCCTTGCAGGTGGGGAGCACACAGTGAAGCCCAGGTCTGGGCTCCCAGGGTGGATCAAGGACACAGAGCACAGGGCGGCAGCCTGAATCACCAGGAGATGCAGCATCCTTTAATCACATAAACAAGCAGTACAGGGTGTGGTTCGGCTGGGGGTGGCCTGTAGCACCAGCTTTGGTGGCACGTGGCAGGCTGTTCCCATCACCCTGCCATGTGGCCATGGCTCCCTTGAGCTGTAAGCACCAGAGCCCACACCAGGGCACCCTCTGCCCCAGGGTCTGCAAAAGCACCAATGGCGAGAGGCTGTGACCTGCTGGGGAGAGGGACAGGACACCTGGGAGGAAAGAGGAGGAGGGTGGCCCCACACCCCTTTGGGACAGAAGGACAGGGACCTCTGCCAGGTCTCTGGCAGCACAGCTTGGGGAACGCCCCAGTGACCTGAATGTGACCCGTACCAGCTCCACAGGCCTGTCAGGGGCTCCCGGCTGTGGCCTTCTGTCCTAGCCCACTGCCCGCCGCACCTGTCAGGGCAGCACCACCAGAGAGGGCACCATGGAAGGGGCTGCCCACCTGGCCTTAGCACCTTGAGAAAGCCTGGCAAGTTGGGGCACTGGGCCCATGAGAGTGGCCGGGGAGGTCAGACAGTGCCTGGGACAGACCACCCTGTCTGACCGTGGCTGGAACCCATGTCTGACAGATGCTTTCAGCAAGACGGGCTGAGCAAGGCCCTGGGGATCCCTGGGGTGGACAGCAGAGATACAGATGGGAAGCCCAGAGTCCCAACGGACCATTGTAAGCTGCGTGGGGCACTAGGTGTCAGGGTTCCATGCCCCCAGGGGCTCCTTTGGTTCTCCAGAGTCCTCTCCCACAGAGCACTTGACCTAGCCAAGGCTCCTCTGGGGATGGCCTTCATGACGAGCACTGGGCAGGAAGGTGGAGTGGGAAGGGGACAACACACCCCTCAGGGACCCTGCACAGGGGGCAATGAGAAAAGAGGGACCTGAGCACCCACAGCACAGGCTTGCCTGAAGAGAGGCCTGCGTGCTCTCTGGGTCGGAGTTCAAGTCTGTGTACCCCATGGTGTCTGTCCCACCCAGGCTGGACTGGGTGCTCAACAAGGGCAGGATGCAGAGCCTGTGTCTGATTTGCCTGTGCTCTCCTGGGACTAGGCATGGAGCACATGCTCGGTGTTTGATGAATGAATCTATGAATGGCCATTGTAGGGATGGAGGTAAAGAAAGGACTAATAGTAGAAGGAAAGGGCAAAGAGAACAGGAGGGGAATCCTGCCATGATGCAAGAATCTGAGGATGTTCAGAGAATCCTGGAGTGACTAGAAAATTCCAGAATATTCAAATAGAACTAGCATATACTAGAATGTTCAGGAAATTGTAGAATGCTCAGAGAGGTCGAGAGTGTACTAAAATGTTCAGAAAGTACCAGAATAAAACCCTGATTGCTTAAGAATGGTCCATAGGCCATTAATCTCAGCATTGCTGAGGAACTTGTCAGAAATGCAGAATTCTGGGGCCTATTCCAGACCAGCTGGATCATCTGCAATTTTACAAGATCCTCAGGAGACAGATGCCACCCTGAAGTGTGGGACGGCTGGGCTGTGAGTCTAGGAAAGTTCTAGAATATGAAGGTTAGAAAATTCCTGGAAATAAATGCCAGAGAGGCGAAGGGGCAGAAGCAGAGCAGGAGGGGCAGTGGCAGTAAGGAAAGAAGAGGACGTCAGGCCCCCCCTCCTCTTGTGGCAAACCCAGCCTGGCGGGGTGGGGCCAGCTCACAGCCACCCAGCTCCTGAGTCATCAGCCACGAGGGCAGCAGGGGGCGCTAGTCGTCCTCGGGCTTGACGAGGTGGCCGCTGAAGGTGATGTAGGTGTCCACGTCGTCACTGTACACGGCGTTCTCGCGCTCGCGCTTGAAGAGCCGCACCCAGACTCGGTCCCCGGGCGCCAGGGCCAGCATGACGCTCTGGCTCTGCATGATGCTGCGGTCGCTGGGCTGCGCGTACAGGATGACGGCCGCCGCCTCGTTGTGCACCACGTGCACGTAGGTCTCCTTGAAGTTCCAGCTGTGCACGTTGAGGCTGAAGAAGTAGAGGCCGCGCAGGGGCGCGACGAAGTGGCCGGCAGCCATGTCGAAGTGCCCGTCGGGGTTCACGAAGACGGTGTCGAAGAGCAGCGGCTGGAAGTCCTCGCTGCTGTGCAGGGCAGTCTTGCGGCCAACCGAGAAGGCCGAGGAGCGCGTGCGGCACGGGCTGCCCGGGCTTCCCGCCTGCCCCTTGGCACCCTTGGCGCCCTGCGGGCCCCGGTCCCCCCGGGGGCCCTCTTTGCCCAGCTTCCCTGGTGTGCCCAGCAGGCCTCGGTCCCCTTTGTCACCTGTGGGGACATGAAGGGAAGTGTCAGGGCCACACCTGAGCCTGAGCCAGACGCTCATTGTCAGCGGGCTCTGCCGACTTCTGGGCCCCGAGAAGGACATCACATCCCCAGATGTCTCCCTGAGTGGAAGAAATAAAGAAGGAAGAAAGGAGACTAGGAAAGTCGCAATTTTTAAATTGTACTTTTAAAAAAAAACACAGCTTTCAGACTCAAAAGATTCTGGTGCCTTGTTCACCCCTAAGCCTGTTCTTCCCCTCCCAGGCTTCTTATCCCTAAGCTCCCAGGAGCTTTAAAGATGCAGTGAGCTGTAACATGGCTCTGTGACTTCCTTCCTGCCCTGTCCACTCAGTCTTCCAGCATCAAGGAAAGGACACTCCCCACCGGGTCCCCATTTCTAAGCTTCAAGCACAGACACACAGTTTCATTCTAACCCAGTCCACTAACTGGTAACCGAGACACCAGAAGTGCAGGCCTTCAGTCACTTCCTTGAGGACACTCCCAAGACCATGTAACACCCCAGCCTGGGTCACAGTGCAGCCTCCCCTGAGAACCTCACACCCTCCTGACAGCACTCTCCAGCCACCCCTACCCTCCAGGGTGCTGGCAGCCCTGAGTCCCCAAGTCTCCAGGCAGGTGTCCCTGCTGGGCTCTGTTCCCAGTGGACACTGAACGTGGCCAGGTGAGTGCCTACACCCAGGCACTTCTGTGAGCCTGACACAGAGCCTGGAGCCACACCTGCAGCTGGTCTGTGATGGGGGGGAGGCAGAGAGGGGATACAGGCCCTTGGAGAAGGAGTCGGGGAGGGCAGGTGAGTGTGTGGCTCCATCAACCAGAAAGAGGGGACAAAGGAGCTGGGGCTGAGGCCCAGGGCTCTAAAGGCCACTGGGGCCTCTGATCACTGCAAACTGGCCAGCTCAGGCATGCGGTGGCCCAGGGCTCAGCGGAGGATGGCTGGGGAAGCGCTGTGGGCATACAGGCGCCTGCAGCCTCAGCAGTGCTGTCCCCCCAGGAGATGAGAGTGGGGCGGGAGCTTCAGCACTAGCTACAGTGTGGCCTTGTGGAGTCTCTGGGACAAGTCCTGCTCTGTCCCTGACAGCTGCGTGACTCGAGTACCACTTCTTCCCCACTGGAGACTCAGTTTCCCCCTCTTCAAAGTGAAAAGAGTGGCACAGCCGCAACCTCGTGAGGTCAGTGTGAGCAAAGACAGAGGCTGAGGAGGGCGTGAGCCCTGCCACAGCAGTCACCATTCAGCCCCCTTCACAGCTGATGTCACGGGGCAGGGAGCCACCCGCCCACTGTGGCCCTCTCGGGCCCAACTGCTGCTGGCCACCCCAACTGTCCCTGCACTCCATTCTGCATATGACACTAGGGTCCCTCTGAGCCCTAAGTCAGAGCAGGTCCTTTCTCAACTCCAGCCCAACTGGATTCCACTCACAGAAGCCCGAACTTGACCTGATGGGGCCCGCGGTGACAGCAAGGGCAATCTGGCCCTGTCCTGTCTCCCCCTGCCCTGCTCCTTCAGCGCCCTCACCCCAGGGCTTTGGCATCTGCTACGTCCCAGCCTGTCTCCCTTTCCCTGTGGGCTGTGCTCACTCACTCCCCTCCACACAGCACTTGTCACACCAACGCCAGTGTCACCAACCTAGGTGGCCTGCATGTCCTGGCTTGTCTCATTCCCTAGGGCCCCGTAGGCCATGTCCTGCCACCTGAGACTCACCCTTCAGGATGGTGATGTTTATGTAGGGCCTGACCTCAGGCAGGGTGTAGGGGAGGGCGGATGGAGAGGCCACAGATGAAGCGTCTGTTGGGGCCAGCATGTCCTCTGAGTCACAGCACCGTTGGCAGCCACCAGGGAAGCTGGGTCCCACAGCTTCCCTAGAGGTGGGCTCCTCAGTGGGGACCCCAGACACCATGAGAGGGAGCAGCAGCACCCCCCAGAGGGAGCACAGGATGGTCGTCCCCATGGTGACCTGCAACAAGGAAGCAGGGGCAAGAAGGACATTCCACTCTCTGTCTCCAATGGATCAAGGCCTAGCCTGGTGGCCGCCTCCCCCAGCAAGGGGAGTGGGCAGAATGAGGACCCTCCCCATTTAGCTGACAAGAGGATGGAGGCCGCACAAGGACGCAGGGCGGACTCTCTGGGGACACAAAGCAGATTAGAGTCCCAGGAGCCTGGGCTGGGGAGGGCAGGGAGATGCCAGAGGCCATGAGGACAACCAAGGCGGCCGGCAAGCTGCTGTCCAGGCAGGAATGGGCCCCAGGGTCAGCAGGAGCAGATGGGCCCCTGGACACCAACCGGTGTCTGCAGTCCTGTTCTCAGGAGAGGGGACTTTCCGAGCACCCCCGCCTTGGCCCTGCAATGCAATAGCCCTGACATAGGAGACAGGAGAGTTGGTCCGTTCTAGCAGCCAGGACACGAAGCCAGAAGAGAGGCTGTGTGCGGGGTACCAGCAGTGTCAGCATATTACTGAGATACTGAGGAGATACAGCAGGTTATGAGCCCAAGTACCTTGGCAGCATCTCTGTGGGAAAAGAAAGTGTCACCTCTCCGGGCAAGCAAGCGAGAAACAAGCTCGCTGTGGAGGGTGTGCTTGGCTGAGGCTGGAGGCAGCCATTTCAGCCTCGGCACCTTTGTGCAGTCAACGACCTACACCAACCACCACGACCAACAACCGCCCCCCACAGGAGGCTCTGAGGTAAATCACTGGAAGGTGGCTGTGTCAGTCATCACAGACCTGCCAATCAGCCACTGAGGCGGTCAGCTGGAATGAAGGGCAAAACTGAGAAGCGCGGAAAGCTGGAAGGGGTCAGAGAAGCCCAAGGCCTGATAAGGGTGTGCCTCTGAGGTTGGCCGAACGGACCCCAAGATCTACAGCCTGGACTCCAGTGAAGGAGGCAGGCTGGGGCGGGGCGGGCAGGAAGCCCAGCAGGGAGCCTCGGAGGCAGTGGCAGCCCCAGGGGCGGCCGGCACCCAGTGATCACAGGATCAGAAACTCGCTTCTGAAACCAGACTGGTTTTTACACTTCTAGCGTTTCTTTGTTTATTTCCTTTTTGCTCTCTTTTAACATTTAGTACAATTCAAAAATATTTTTTTGTGGTTAATATGGGTAGAGGAGGTAAAATGATTACCCTCTGAAATGCCACCCCAGCCGGCTGAGCACTGAGTGACAGGGGCCCTCTCCCTCTTGACAGGGGCTGGGTGGCTGCAGGCGAGGAGGATGGGCAGGTAGTCTCCAGAGCCCTCCCTCCCGGGGATCCTCCCCAAGCTCCTCCTGCCTGCCCTGTGCCACTTCCAGCCTGCTGATCAGTCCTCAAAGACCAGTATCTCCTGGGATTATGGCCAGCTTTGCTCTGGACACCACTGGTCCCAGCAAAACCTCCTCCTTTCTCCACCACTACAGGATGCCTGACACAGAACTGAGAAGCCAGAGTGCAAACTCTGCGCTCTGAGGCGGGTGGCTTATCCGCTCCGAGGAAAGCCGCTTCTTGGTACTCACAAGATGCCAGCACCAGCTCTGTGCCCAGCGAGCAGGGAAGGTTACACGCAGGGCCAGGGCCTGGCTTGTCAAAGACACTCCAGTCTGTTCCCCACTGCTCCACGCCTGCAGGCCGGGAAGACACGGGACTCCCCTCCAGGAGGCTGGCAGGGTCTGGGGACATTTCTATTTCCTACTGGGGAGTCTGATGGGAGTCACAAGCTGTGAGACGCAGAAGCGGGGACAGGAAGCAGGAAGCCAAGCGGCCTTAGCAAGGGCAGGAATAACTGGCTGGCACTGGGGGAGGTGCCAGGAAGGGACCAAGAGAGGGGACCATGCTATCCGGGGTCACCACTGCCTCTGCTCAGAGCTGTGTCCTCTGTGGGGAATCTTGTTATCCAGAGGCTGGTACCCCTGCAGGGGTGGCCACAGCTGAGGCAAACAAGACCACGTCAGGGTAGCAGGGCTGGTGCTGTCCTCGGAAAGCAGCAAGGGCTGCCCAGGAAGACGAAGGAGAGGAAGCCGGGGCTTGGACCCCGGGGCCACAGCCGAGCCCTGCGAGGGGCCTCCCACCACTCACCCTATGTCCTGCGGCCTCCCTGCACAACCACTCACAGACCCGGGGCCTCTGGGCAGCAGCTGGCTCCAGGGCCCATGCCTGTGACGGGAACTTGTTGCTGCCTGGCGGACCCCCAGCCGGGAGCGGAGGGAGGAGGAGGCAGAATGCTGAGCTGGCTGCCTGGTCCCTCCTCCTCCTCCCTCCCTCCCTCCAGCGCCAGGCCAGGCCACTCTGAGATGAAGGGACCGGGATTTCCGCTGCTTAACTCTTTGGAGGTCTGATGGGTGAGGTTTGATTCCAAGGCCTGGAAAGGCAGAGCAGAAAGGAGCTTGAGGCCCTTCCATGCCTGAACTGGGAAACAGGCAGCCAGTGATGGGGCTAGAGGCTCTCAAGCTGCTGAAGAAATAGAGGCGGCGCTAGAAACTCCCAAGCCCAGGGTCCAAGAGCTCACCCTGAGTGGAGGATATGGCAGACGTTGGCATGGACAGCAGGAAGGCACCAGCACCCACCCTCCTGCCCCAGGCCCAAACCCTGGCCCTGCCACCCACCAGCCAGGGACCCTGCCAATCACCACCTTTCAGATCCCAATGCCTAGAACTCTGTCACCACCCAAGTGCCATGCACAAGGGACAGGCTGGCTGGGTGAACAGCAAGCAGGACCCCTTGGGTGCCAGGACCCAGCGCACCCTGAACGCCTTCTCCTCAGCCTGGAATCCATCATCATTTTCGTTTAGCCTCCTGGTCCCCTACAGACAGTCTTCAGGCAAACAACCCCAACACATTCAGAGGACAGGCTGCGGGCATCTGGCTCTAGGCCCGGCCCTGCCTCAGTTTCCTTCTGGGTAGGCTGGGAGAAGTGAAGCAGAAACTGTAGCTCTGGCTCTCCACCCAGGCTTTCTGGGGCCAGGACTCTGTGCAAGGACAGCCTTGAATGTCCCTGGCCCTCTGCCACCCTCTGTTCCGCAGTCATTTCATACCTACTGCTTAGTCCAAGTCCCCAAGTCTCAGGGGCCTCTGGTCCCCAATAGTTGTTTGTACCTATTGTCCCAGCCTCAGCGGAGGAAGCCAGGCTCAGGGGCCAGCTAGGTGACTTACCCAAGGTCACCATGAAGCGGAAAAGAACTGGGTGCAGGACAGAAGCCCTCTCCAGCCCACCAGAACCCACAGCGTGGGCCAGGGAAGGGCAGGGGTGCAGGGAGCAGAGGGAGACAGGTGTTAAGCCCAGAGTTCTGCAGGCTAAACCCCACTCACAGCTGTGTAGTGGGGAAGGGAAAAGCCCCTGGCTGTATGTAATTAACCAGCACCCATCCCCCGGGACCCAAATTTCCTATTTGCTTGAGGGAAAAACAGAACTGTGAATCAGGTCTGGAAGGCTCCTTGGAGATGATTTTATTTGATTTCTCTATCTGACCTGAAAACACAGGACACCTTAACCCAGGGAAGTCAAGACTTTGGCTCAAGGCCTCCACACTGCAGACTGGAGGCCAAATGAGAGGCTCCTGATTTCTGTCTCTTAGCTTCTCTCTCCTCCCCCACCCCCACCGCCACGGCCAAATGCAGTCTCCAAGTCTATTAGGCAGTACTGGGAGGACAAGGGAGCAGGGAACCACCGGAAAAAGTAAAGAGCTGTAAGGGCCTTGGCCATGGGGACCACTGTCCACATCCTCTCCACAACCCTGCCCAGGGGCAGCATTCCCAGGGCACAGAGCCAGGGCAGGGGAGCCACCCTCCTACACTGCCCGAGGCCACCCTGGAAAAAGGGCAGAGTCAGCAGCACTGGGTGTGGAGGGCCTCGTTGGCAGGTTCTGAGCCCTCTGGTTTATAAAGCCTGAGAGGCTTGGAAAGGGGGTGGAGAAAGACGGATAGAGACAGAGAAGCCGGCAGGGCGCCCGGCAGCCTTGTCCAGGGACAGCAGCATGCCTAGCAGTGCGCATCCCACGCACACACTCAGCACCGCTATGCAGAAGATGAAGCTGCGATCCAGGAAGATGTGACCTTCAGGTCTGAAGGCGAGATCCTTAGGCTCCTGGCCAGGGGATGGCCCAGAAAAGAGCCCTCTGTCTCCCCTCCCCCCAGCCCCAAGCAGCTGGAAGGAGCGTGGCAGGTAAGGTGCAGCATCCAGGATCGTTACACTTATTCCCTCCCACTCAATTTCACCATCCCTGGAAATTCCTCCCCATGGGCACCATCTCAGCCTGTTCTAGCTTGGATCTGAAACACTACCCCTAAAACTCCAGAGCTGAGGGCTTTGTACCCAAGGCAGCGGTGTTCAGAGGGGGCACCTTTGGGGAGGCAGCTAGGTCAGGAGGACTCTGACCTCATCTGGGAGTTAAACCTTGTCTGGAGTTGTAAGGGAGGTTTCCTGGACGTGGTGGGAATTTAGGAGGTGAGATCTAGCTGTGCACCCTTGGGGACCACGCTGTGCTCCCAGCCTCTTTTCTGTCTCTCTTTTCTAGCAGTCTGGCTCCACCACAAGCTTTCTGGCACATTCAGCCTCGCCTCAGGCCTTTGGGCACAGGGCCAGTCAACCATAGACCGACACCCCGCAACTGTGAGCCTCTGTCCTGTGCGATGTTCTCAGCTGGTACAGTCCTTCCCAGGGTCTCCTCCACCAGCTAGGCGGTTTGGAGACAGTTCCAGCCCCGGGTCAGGCAAACCCGGATGATGACTCAGAGCTACCTCCTTCCAGCTGTGTGGCCTTGAGCAGGATTCCTTACCCTTGAGCCCTGGTGCCCCTGGGCCAGATGAAGAGGAGAACACCAGGGCTGTGTGTCCAGTGAACAGCCAATGGGGGTGCTCCATACTGAACCCCTCACCCGTCCCTTTGGCTGAGCCTTGCGTAGGATGAGATGCACCTCTCTCTTCACGCACATGCAGCGTGGAAGCCTGGGGGTCCAGGATGCCTTCAATCTATCACATTCGTCATGAGCTAAGCCAAAACCCCAGAGGCCCTAAACCACGTCACCAAAGCCAGAATCCCAGCCACACACACCACCCCTGTTCCAGAAGATAGTGGAAGGTTAGTCACAGATCTAATCTTTCAAGGTCAGACACCAATTTTAAAACCAAACAAAGGAAAACGCGAGCGCCCCCTGCTGGGGAAAGCCCACACCCGCAGCCTGAGTTGCCCCTTGGTCCAGGGGCGCGCGAACCCCATCCCTAACCCTATCCTCAGCCCATTAGGAGAACGAAGGGGCAGAGGCCACCTGGGCTCCCATTCACTCGCTACCTCCTCCATACCCCAACGTTTCCTGCAAAGTGAGCAGCGCCCCTGTCCCCAGCAGCACCCTCTTGTCGCGGGGTCCCAGGGCAGGCTCAAGAGTCCCCCTCCCGCCCCAGGACGACCCCATCTCCACCGGTAAAACCCTCACTTCGCAACAAAGTCGAGCACAACCGAAAAGAACCTCTGGTCGAGTCTCCAGATGAATAGAGCCGAGCCTGGCCGAGGAAATCCGAGAGTGGCCGAATAAAGTCGAGTGGGACACACCGAGCAGAGCTACAAGGCAGGGCCTAACGTCCCTCGGCGCCCTCTGCAGGACACAGCGCAAAGCTAAGCAGGCTCGCCTTTTCTTCCAGTCGGAAAAGTCTTGTGGGGAAGCAGGTGTGAAACCCATTCTACAGATAAAAAAAAAACTATGGCTCCAAGCTGTCATCAGGTTGGTGCAAGGACACTCAGAGCTAGGAAATGATGCGTCTGGGGTCCAAACCCGATTTGCAGCAGAGCACCCACCCTCCGCTGCGCTCAGGTAAACAGGCAATGTGTTTGCCATGTTCTCCCCATAATGGGCCCATTTATTAGGATCGGGAAGCAGGGTTTCTTCTTGCCTGATGGCAGAAGCCATGGTAGAAGCTCAGCCACAAGTGTGGCCCCGGGCGTGTTGACCAAATGCAGCTGCCAGCAGTCTCCATGAGCAAATATTGACATATTTCCTGGCCGTTAAAGCAGAAAGCAGGGCAGAGGCTATGTGCTTCCAGGTCCTCAGGGAGCTCAGCCACCCCCACAGCCCACTGTCCACTGCAGCCTCAGTTTCCCCACCTGGAGCAAGATGGTGGAAGAGGACATAGGCAGTAGACAGTGGCTCAGAGAGCAAGGAGTCTGTGGGCCCAGAGGTCCAAGTGTGGTCCAGATGTGAACAGGTGTGAAAATGAAGACCAGTGCACTTCCCATGGGGCCCAGCTGCCCCTCTGCTTGGGGGTGTTGTCCACCACCAGGGCCCCCATGGTGATGGCAGCAGTGGTCTCAGAGCCCTCCCCACCACGGTATCACTAGCCCCTCAGTCCCATTTTCATAGTTTCTTTTTTAAAAACTTTGGATCGACCCTGGAATGGGGGCTGGGAAAAGTGTTCTCAGGCCCAGCCCCAGTGCGGTGAAGCTGGCTAAGTCATAGGGCCACCTCATCGCCGCTGTCAGAACCGGAAGGTCCTACGCACCTCCCTTGGACAGACACGAGCCCTCCATGGGAGCCCCTCCTGCACTACAGAAGAGTTCTGGCTGGGTCAGACCCTTCCACAGACCTATGCATGGGGAGCCCTGCTCTGTTTCCAAATATTAACTCATTCCAGTTACCTGGCAACAGGAGCATTTGCTTTGATCCTCATGTCAAAGGAAACTGAGGCACAGAGAGGTTGATCAACCAGCTCAAAGTCAAACAGCGAATGGCTGAAGCAAGACTCAAACCTCAGTAGGCCTGGAGTACACACACTATGCTGCTTTCTTTAGCACCTAGGAAACAGGCCTCTCTCTTCTCTGCCCCCAACCTCTGCAGGGAGCAGGGAGCAATGAGTCCTTGAATGAAGGGATGAGCGGATTCAGCAAGACCTCTGGGGCCCAGATATGGCAGGTGGAGAGTGGTACTTGTTTGCCTGAATAAAGTGCCACAACCTGGGTGCCTTAAACATGACTGTCCTGGAGACTAGAAAGTACACAGCCAAGGGGTCGCTGGAGTTGCTTCCCTTCCGGGCATCTATGGAATCAGTTCCCTCCTCGGTCCTGGTTCTGGAGGTTTGTGGACCGTCTCTGGCATGCCCTGGCCAGAAAACGTCACCCTGCTGCCTTCTTGCTTACATGGGCTTCTTGCATGACTCTGTCCTAATTATCCAAACCCACCCTTCTTTTTTTTTTTTTTTCAGTACCAGAGATCAGACCCAGGACCTCCACATGCTAGATGATCATTCAACCACTGAGCTATATCCCCGGCCCTTTTTAATACTACATTTTGAGCTGAGTGATGGCACACACCTACAAATCCCAACATTTAGGAGGTTGAGGCAGGAGGATCACTGTGAGTTTGAGGCTAGCCTGTACTACATAGCATGACACTGCTTTAAAAAAAAAAAGAAAAGATATTTTGCAAGAGAGCCTTGCTAAGTTGCTCAGGCTGGCCTTGAACTTACTTTCTACCAAAGCCTCCTGAGCAGCTAGGCTTAGAGACTGGACCCACTCATTTCCTTAAGGACACTAAATCGATTGAATTCAGGATCCTTCCTACTCCAGGGTGCCCTCATGTTAACTTCCTACATTCTACTTTCAAATAAGTTCACCTCCTGAGGTTTGGGGGTTAGAATTTGAACATTTAAATCTGGTGGGACACAAACCCATCCCTTACAGGACGGATCTTCCGAGCTGGCCCTGTCTGACACAGCCTCTGCCCCAGTGGGCCTTGCCTGCCCCTTTCTCCCCTGCGCACACAATGTCCCTAGGCCTCAGGGCCTTAGCACATGTGGTTCCTCTTCTGGGCATGCTCTGGCTCACACCCCTGTCTCCACGCCTCCTCCATGCCACACCGCACAACACTTTGCACTCCTTCCCCACAGAGCACAAAGTAGTGAGTCTCCCGCAGCTGCTTGGGAAGGTGCGGAGCGAAGGGACCTGTACCCTACCTAGGGAGGCACCCGGCAGACAGTGGCTGTTTCTGAGACCTTCATTAACTTGAACTAAGGCAGGACAGCTAAGAAAAACAGCCCGAGGCCACGACGCACTAGGTTTATGGCAGCCTGGGCCCGGGGCCTGTCCTCCTCATCTTTGATCCCTGGCTTTTTGGAGTACTTGGTCCCCAGTCTTGCAGCGGACTTGCCCCAGGTCTCACAGGGGCTGCCAGTGGTGGGCAGTGCCCCAAGGCCTTGGCAGGGTATGGTCTTGCAGGAGTCCACAGGCTGCTCATGTGGCAGTGTGGGGTTCTCACTGCCTTGAGAGTTTTCTTCAGCGTCCTATCATGGTGGCCGGCTGTATCTTCCTGTGGGACAGTGGCCTCCATCATGCCTTCCAGGTGAAGAGGATCTTAAAGATCTGGGGATTTTTGGTGTCCCTGTCCACAGGTCCGGTGACTCCCAGCTCTTCTCCCCCTCACTGATGCTGACCCAGAGTCCTGGTGCAGGGGCCAGTGGTCCTGGGCTGTTGCCTGGCAACCACTTCTGAGCAACAAGTTCAAGGTGAGGACTCTTACATTGAGTCCAAACTCTTCAGTGACTGGAGTGGACTCAGGCAGGGTGAGTGGTCAGGGCCGCTGCCTCCCTGCTCAAACTGTTAACCGCAGTACTTCTCCTCATGCTGCACACGAGGCCCATGCCCCCAGATTCCAGTCCCAGCCCCCAGAGCAAGGTCCTCCTGGACCACTTTCCTGACTCCCACACTCATTTATTCAGGTCCAGCTTGCACAGGTGTGGGACAACGATGCCGACACATGAGCTTCTGTGGGAGCATGCGCAGGTAGGGACGCCCAATGTGGGGAAGGGCAGGGCTGTGGGACCCTCGAGATGGACCCAGCCAGGCACCCCCATGTAATGCCCAAGCCCAGGAGTCTTCTGCCTCTCCCCAACTCTTGCCCAGCTCATGTCACACCCGGGGGGCCTGAGCACGCAGTATACTCCCAGCACTGGCTTATGTGGACCACACACACACACATACATCCTACCCAGCAGAAGCAGCCATGCAGTGAGCCTCTGAATGCCCAGGCTGCTGGGGTGGTCTGGCCCGCCTTCACTTGCCACTTGGTGTGTCTTTGACCTATCCCCTACGCCATTGGCCAGGCCAGATTGTCCGTCACAGTTCCTCACGTTCTCTCTGGCTGAAAGGGTAGACACAGGGATCTACACTGACCAATCAGAGCACTCTATAATCAGCTTGTCTTTAGTGGTTGGCCCAAGGGACTTCCATGTGACTCGGTTGGAGCCAATCAGCTTTCTTCTATGAGTTTTTTTTTTTTTTTAATAGTTGAGTATTAGGAAGAAAAGTTATCTACTGCTTTTGAATGAGATCTGTAAGGATGTGGGCCTGAACTGTCCAGGGTGTCTTCCAGGTCCTCTAAGGACCTATTTTGGGAAGCGCAGGTCAGGATACACAAAGTCCAAACACCCACACACTGCACCTATCTGGACACTCAGCATTCAGCCAAGGAATTGGCCCAGGTCACAGATGCCGTCATGTGTTGTCATCTTTATTGATGAGCGCTAGGGGCTGAAGTAGCACAAGATTTCCTGATCAGCCTTCTGCCTCCCTTGTATGACACTGCTCTCTCTGCCCAGGAGCCAGGATGGTAGGGATGGCCACAGCGCCGGGGCCTCTTCCTCCTCTGATCCTCTCATCCTTTTCAGGGAAGCTCCACACCCGACCTAGGGCTGGGCCTCCAGCCTCCAGCCTGGACATTGGTTCAGCTTGGGGTCCTTCCTCCCCCACGCCCAGGGGTCTGCGCTAGCCCCAGGCCCTGCCTGCTGGCCATTTCTCATGGCTGAGGAGGGGCCCTGTGAAGGCTGGGCCCAGAAAGGCTGCCTGGTGCTGGAGAGGGGTGTGGGCCACACTGAAGGGTGGACAGTGCACCTCCACTGAGCCATCTGCCTACCCCATCCAGCCATTCTGTGGCTGGCAGTTTCCTTAGAACAACTTCTTCTGTCCCCAAATTCCAGGAGGCAGGTGGGCTGGGGCATCCACCTCCATTTTTTGATAGAGAAATGGATGCTCAGAAAGGTCAGACTGGGCCAAGGGTCTTGAGGTGATTTGAAGACCCAGGTCACCAAAATTCTGGTTCAGGTGCTTTCCCTGAGGACCCCCTACCCTCAGGGAGGTGGGAAAACAGCATCACCAGAGTTACCAACTGCCCCAGGGCCACCTCCTTGTGGCACTATGGGGTCACCTTGGCAGAGAGAGCCCAGGCCCACTTAGACAGTGCCTCTGGGAGTGTAGAGGATGGGGGATGGAGGGACCTGCTGTCCCCAGGTGAGGGGCTCGCCCTCCCAGTGTCCACCCCCTGGGCTCTGTCAGAGCCATGCTGGCCTTACCAGCCCCACAGAGGCAGACCCTGTACCTCAGGGGACAGTTGCTCCCCCATCACATCCTGTCCTAGAGACAAGTCCAGCAGGGCATCAGTCCACCCTGGCCCATGTATGCAGCAACTGAGCTCAGCCCAGCAGGGCCAAAGTCAGCTCCACAAACATTAAAAACATCTGTCCTGCCCTCTCCCCCCCCTTTTCCTCCTTTCTTTTCCTCTTCATCCTCCTCCTGTTCTTCCTCCTCTTCTTCTTGTCTCCTCACCCTGCTCTTCAGATACTGACTTTCCATGTCTGCCTGCAGATGCCAGGCTCAGCTCTGGTCTCAGAGCAGGGAGGGTACAGCTTGAAGGAGAAGGACAGGGCTGGGGACTGTAGCTGCCTGGGGGACCAGGTGGCTGAGCTCAATAGAGGCCCACCTCGGCTATGGGCTGCCTAAGCTTATGCAGTTTGGGGCTTTCTCTAAGAAAAGAAATACAAAATCACAAGTACAAAATGAGTGCATGCCTGTAATCCCTCGGAGGCTGAGGCACGAGGATTACCATGAGTTCAAGGGCAGCCTGAATTACAGAAGGAGATGCTGTCTCAACAAACAAAAAGAGAAACAGAACAAGTGCCTCGCCTCCAGAGGACCCAAGCAGCAGGAGACCCTGAAGCGAGACTCAATCTGCTTCCTGGAAAATCTTTCCCTTTTCTTGTTTATGGGATTTCCAGCATGGCTGTCACAGCTCACAAGCCCAGAGGGGACCAGAGGGTGCAGGGGAGTGGAGGCAGAAGCCTAGAGGAGCCCAGCCAGCCAGGACCTCACAGTGGCCATGAGGCAGGAGCCAGAACGGAGCCTGCCATGCCCTCCTCCCCACTGAGTTCAATTTTCTCATCTGGGCTCCAGTCCAGCTCCCAACGTCCCACGCTAAGCACAGGAAGTCCTGGCCATGGTCTGTCCCTCTGAGGATCCAATCCCATAGGCGCCCACCCCCTAACCTGGACACCGCTCTGGGAGGTCAGCCTGGTGGCCATGCCCTCAGGCGCTGCTCTGACAGAGCCCCAAGCAGGCTGATTACTCTCATCCCTGAGTCATGGAGAAAACAAAGCCCAGAGAGGGCAAGTCATCCGCCAAGGTCACACAGCAATCCTGGTAATAACAAGATCAGGAGCCAGGCCTCTGATCATCATTTGTGAGCGCATACACAGCTTCTGCCCTTCTTGGGGCCGCCAGCCCCTTCCCTGGTCCCTATCTGCAGCTGATGTAGAGGGGGCCGGACTTCTCCCCAGCAGAAGGCTCCCGGGGGAGGGGCTGCTGCTCCTTGGCTGCCGCAGCACCGGGCAATCGGTCCCGCCCGCTGGTGCCAGGCTGTGCGATCTCGCCGAGCCCGCCACGGCCGCCGCCGCTGCCGTTCAGCTCCTTCCACTTCCTCTCCTTCCTCTCCTGCTCCTCGGCGCCCTCCTCTCCATCCTCATCCTCGTCCTCTTCCTCTGTCTTCTCTGGGAGCCCCGAGGGGGGCTCCTGGCTGCGCACGCGTCGGGATGGCCGCAGCAGGACCCTGCGGAAGCCCTGCTTGAAGCGGTAGGAGAGGAAGCCGTAGAGGATGGGGTTGGCACAGCTGTTGGCGTAGGGCAGCGCCACCACCAGGAAGTAGAGGCCGAAGAACGCGGGCTCCTCGGGCAGCGGGCACAGCACGTTGACGATGTTGAGCACGTAGAAGGGCATCCAGCAGAGGACGAAGAGCGCCACCACGGCCACCACCATGCGCGTGACCCTGCGCTCTGAGCGCCGCCGCCGCTGGCCCGCAGGCACCTGCACCCACGGGCACGAGGGAGCCCGCACCCGCCGCCCGGCTGAGCGCACCTTCACCACGATGAGCAGGTAGCACAGGCAGATGACCAGCAGCGGCCCAAAGAAGCCCAGCGCGGCCGTGTAGATGATGAAGGCAGCTCTCCAGGCGGCCGCTGGCTCGGGCCACTGCATGTGGCAGGTGCTCATGCCCCGGGGCACCCCCGAGAAGACCACCACAGGCAGCACCACCACAGCCGAGGCCACCCAGACGGCTGCGCTCACCACGCGGGCCACCGGGGCCGTGCGCCAGCGGGCCGAGCGCGTGGGGTGCACCACGGCCAGGTAGCGGTCCACGCTCATGACTGTGAGGCAGAAGATGCTGGTGAACTGGTTGATGCCATCCACGGCCATCACCAGGCGACACATGAGCGAGCCGAAGGGCCAGTAGGACAGAGCGTTCTGCGCGGCCAGGAAGGGCAGCCCCAGCATGAAGAGCTCGTCGGCCAACGCCAGGTTGAGGATGTACACGCTGGTGACGGACGGGCTGGCTGTGTGCCGCAGGACCACGTAGATGACCAGCGAGTTGCCCAGCAAGCCCACCACGCACACCACCAGGTAGACGAGCGGGATCAGGATGCCGCTGATGGCCAGCCCTGCTGGGCTTGGGGCCACAGATGTGTTTCCAAGGGTGGTGTCCAGCGGCCAGCCTGCCGAGGCATTCCCAGGGTCCAGAGTCGTGGGCACCAATGAGGGATCGCCAGCGGTGTCCATGGCCCAGGGCAGCGGGGCAGCAGTCAGCTCCTGGCCTGCAGGGGGAGGACACAGCTGAGTCACAGCAGAGGACGGCGGTCTCAGCCCCTCTCCTGCGGGGTTGGGCTTGGAGGCCATTCTCTGGTGCTGCACAGCCGGGCATGATTAGCTGGACCTGTAGCGATCCCCCCCCACCCCATTACACCAGGGAGTGTGGCACAGGACAGAACATGAGGGTCAGCTCTTTACTAAAGTAATTCATGCCTCTTCCAGGGCATGGTACCCAGCTGGGTGGACCCCAGGAAGTAGCCTGCAACACATACACACTACATCTCAGCCCTTGGTGAGCCTGTCCTCAAGCTATTGGGGCCCTCCAGGAACCTCAGAGGATCCATGAGCCCCCAAATTCCAGGTGAAAACCTGTCCATGAGCCAGATGTGAGGATGCATGCCTGAAAACCCAGCACTCTGGGAGGCTGAGGCAGAAGGATTGCAAGTTGGAGCCCAGTCTGAGCAACTGAGTGACTTAGTGAGATCCTGTCTTAAAGTAACAAAAATAAGAAGTGGGGATGTAGCTCAAAGCAAAGGGCCTGTATTTAATCCCAAAACCAAATGAAACAAAACACACCTGTATCTTTTCTGTCAGAGCCCAGAGCTTTCACCAGATGTCTGATTCCAAGTGGAGTAAAGGACCCACAGGGCCAGGAAAGGACCTGTGGGGCCTTAACATCTCCCTCTGCCTGGCTGTCCTGCTGGCCCCATTCCAGGTCCTTCCAGGGAGGCAGCTGTGCCCTGGGGGAGGGCGTGGAGGCCCCTGTTCCCCCCACAGCCCCCCTGGAGATGGAAATGTCTGTGAGCACATGGTGGGTGCTGTCATGGGATGGCTGTGCCCCCAGCTGCAGGCCCAGAGGGGAATAAGGGGGCAGCAGCATGCCCACCGGCACCTCCCGGAACCTTCAACTGCCCCTCTCCATCACAACCCCTGATGTCAATGCCAAGCCACCATCCCGGTCCCCTGCTGGACTTGGTGCTCCCTGAATGTGGAGATGCACCAGCCCTAGCCCTTGTCCCTCAACTCCTTCCTCCCACTTAGCCAAGCATGGCTCCACCTACACTGCAGGGTGAGACCTGGCGGAGTGAAAGAGGTTGGTCCTCAGCAGAGGACAGATGGCCAACGGAATGGAGGGCAGGTGGGACTCACCAGCCTTTGCAGCAGGACTTATGGCTCCCCAAGGCCAGGCTGGGAGCACCTGCCTCCTAATGACCTGTCCCCTCGGCCCTTGACCCCTGGCTGCCTCTGATTTTCCCTGCATCAACCATGATGTGGTTTCACTCTCACTGATGTCTGAGCTTGGAGGCTCAGAGATCCTCTGAGGACTCAGGGAAAGGGAAGGTGGAGGAGGCTTTCCTCTCAGGAATTCTGTTGCAGTTCTACTCAGGACCTGCAATAGCCGCTCTCCCAAGCAGGCAAACCCACGCAGGGGTAAAGTTCCCAGGAGGGAGGCAAGCGGCTCCCAGCAGAAGCCCCCGCTCTGAGTTCCAACCAGGTGCTGCTAAGGACAGCAGAAGAGACCTGGGCCTTGGCTCCTGTGGCTGAATTTGCAACAGCCTCCTGCTCTGTCTGAGCCTGAGGATGCCTTAGCTCAGCCTGCCCACACCGTTCATTCCCAGCTCTTCCAACCCCGGCACTGGGAACCAGGATGATGGGCTCTAGGGTCAGTGCTGCCAGCCTCATAGTCACTGAACCTGGCGGTGCCTGGTTCCTGGGGAAGCTGGTGGCTGCAGCAGCATTGGTGGCCTGGGGGAGACACCCCTGTTGCCCTCAGTAACAGATGGGGATAGAGGTAAGGCCAGTCATGCAACAGATGGCCACAGCTGAGAGGGTCTTGCAATACCACCCCCACCTCCATTTCACAGGCCGGTAGACTGAGGCAAGCCAGGAGGGCGGAAGGTAGGAGGACAGGACCACAGCCAGCCAGCTCAGAGCTGTCCCAGCTGCCCCTCACTCTCAAGACCATGGGCCCAGAGCCATTGCCTGCAAGTGACCTATAAATAGCTTTTTAAATTCTTAGAACAGTCATAGACTCTCAGTCAGAGATTCTTAGGCTCAGTGTCCTTGGTGCAGAATGTTAAAATCCCAGTGCTGGAAGCAGTCCTTGCTTGGCCCAAAGCCATGGGGTCTAGGACCTTTAACGTCTGGTTTCCTGGGCTTGGCTCGTGGGGGTTGGGTGGGGGTTCTGTGTCACCTTGCACCCTGCTCTGCGCAGAGCCTCTCTCCAGCGACCCTGCTGGGCAGCCAATCACAGCCCAGGGCTGCAGAGGGAGGACAGCGCCAGGCTGGAGAGGAGCAGAGAGCTAGGCAAACCTAATTTCCAGGCTTGAGGACAGATGCCCTCAGGCAAGCCCCCTCCTCCTGCCAGGCAAACGCGCATGCAGCCTCACGTGCCGACACACACACTTGGGCATCAGCACCCCGTGCCCAACCAGGCTCTGCTTTGTACCCATGGGCCAACTAGCCAGCCCCTTACAGAGCACGGAGAACACCAGCCTGGACTCCAGCCAGCAACCCTGTCCCCACCCACCCCTCCTGTCAAAGTTTAACAGCCTTAAGGAGGGCTGGCAAGAGGAGCAGTGAAATTACTGCTTTCCACCACGCTAAGGCAGACCTGCAATTTAGGTGCCGGCTTTTCTGGAAGCAGCTGGAATCCTGTGCATGATCTAGTTCATCCTTGGGAAGGAAAGACTTCTCTCTGTCTGGTTTATCTTTGGCACAGCTTGCCTGAAAGCTGGGGGCGGATTCCTCTGAGGACCGTTCTGTTCAGGAGTGGAGAGAAACACGGAGAGGGTGAGTGGCTACCCAGGGCCCCACAGCAATTAAGGTCAGCCCCTGGGGACACAGACTCCCAGCTCTGCTCATTTCCCTGTCTCCAGCCACTGCCCCCCTCAAGCTGGCCCTCAGCGACTAGCAGCACCTAGAACTTAGTAATTATCTCTACACCATGTGCTAACGCCAGGAGATGTGCCTCCTTGTCAGGGGCAGGGGCCACAGGCTTCCAAATCAGAGAGGTTCGGCAGCTTGCCGAAGGTCGCCCAGCTGGTGAGTGGGAAGGGAGAATCTGAGCTCCATTCTGTCTGCTTTTAAAGCATCTCCTGGCCATGCAGCCTCAGGCCGGGAAGAATGTGCCTGGGACACCCCTGGATAGCGCAGGCAGAGGGCCTCTGGCTGTCCTCTGCCTCCCCAGGCCCTCCTCCAAAGCTGTCCGATTGTGCCCCACTCTAGGCCTGGAGACTGAGCCCTGATTTCTATCCCACAAGCCCTGGCTTGGGGTCCGAGCTCTGCTACAGAGTGACAGTGCCAGGTCACAGCATGACCTTGGACAAATCTCTTCTCCCCTCTGGCCTAGTTTCCCACTATTTAAATGCAGGCTCAGGTGCCCACCTCCCAAGACACTTGTAAATATAAGTCGGGATTAAGCCAGACCCTGTGCCCTGCACAGAGAGGGAGCCCAGGAGCACAGCCACCAGGTGAGCCCAGAGGCCAGTGCACCTTGCATCAGTTTCTTCCAGTTCTGACCCTGGACTATTCTGACCCCAGAATTCTAAATCGTACCTACCCCCAACACTGAGAGGACTGCTTCCCACTCGCAGCTACCTAGCAGTCCCCCGGAGGCCTCCAACTTTGCACTCCTGTCAGCCCACAGTCCAGAGTCCTGTCAGCCCATAGTCCAGCCTCCCACATCCATCCCAGCCAGAAGGGGCCCCTGGCACCCCCTCCAGGACCCCAGCCCAACCTCCTTACCTGCGCACAGCACAAGGGATCCTTGCTGCCGGACTGGTCATCCTGCTGCAGCCTCCCCCCCTGCCCTAGCTGGTGTCCCCTCCCCGTGGCACCCACTTCTAGACCACCTGTGGGCACATGCCCCCTCCTAGGCCCCGGGCACCCCCGTCTGCCCACAGAGTGGCTTCCATCTGCTCTCCCGCCCTGACTTCCCACCGGCACCCAGTGCGTCATGCCCCATCAGTGGGACTCATCCTGCAGGAAGAGGGGCACAGCTGGGGGTCTGCAGGCTCGGGTGGGGTGGAGGAGGCTTCCAGAGGTGAGGAAGAGAAGACGGGCACAGGGCCTGTAAAAAGCCAATGGAGAGAGCAGAAGGGGGGGTCGGTTGGAGGTACAGAGGGAGGGGGGAAAAGGGGTGGAGAGCCAGAAT
>PVKA01032871.1:0-24913 GCA_004027165.1 Ctenomys sociabilis | reverse complement strand
TGAAGCATTTATACTGAAGTGGATGCCACTTGAACATATACTCATAAGTGAAATAAACCAGACACACATGTGTAAATATCGTATAGTCTCCCTAGTATAACAAGCAAAAAGCAGAAATACAAAAGGAAACATACAACAAGTAAAATCAATTGAGTCAGATAAGGCAAAGTGAATGGCATATGCTGCAGGATACTAATCAACTTTTCTTCTGGATGGTTAACAACCTAAGTTCACAGATCAAAATTGGAGAAATAGAAGAGCCACAAGGCCAGCCAACATTTTGGCCCTAGCCTTTCAAGGTCAGCGAAGACTCAGGACATAGGAGAACCTGTACTGCAACATCATGAAACTCAGTTGTGCCCCAAATTTTCTGAACAAGGAGATTATGGAGCCACAGAGGAAAGAGATTGAAGTTCTAAAATGTGTCTGGGGAGAGTTATATGAAGAGAAAACTTTCTCTCAAGCTCTCACAGAGAGCAAACTGGTCAAGCATTGGTCGTGACTCATCCACATGGATGACACAGACTAAGGAACTACAGAATAATGTGCAGGACTACAAGATAAACCCTGAGAGGACTTCAATGACCACATAGGAAATATAAAGTTCATGTGTTGCTATATAAGTCTTGATCTATCTAGGTATTAACCATTCAGCAGAAAAGTAAAAAAATGAAGTATACATTGTGAGCCCATAATATTAAGCTGAGCTGTAAATGGTTATTGTCGACAATTTCTTTGAATAACTCACTATGGTTGTAGAATGCTGGTCTGTGTTGGATTGTGGTGTCTAGTTCAAGCACCTAAGTTAGTTGAATGTCAATGGAGTGCCCACTTTTGACGGGTGTAGACAGAGGAAGGGGTGTAGAAAGAAAAAATCATGATGTGTGTGTATGGACAGTACAGTTGGGATAGATAACACTGTGCTTCTACATAATTCTATGAGAGGCAAGATCTGCACTAATGGTGGTTGGACAGGATATTATGTCGGCTTCTAGTACTACGGTCATCCACTAGGTAAATAATTATTGAATTTTTGATATAATTCAGGTATAAAAATCTTATAAGATAAGTAAGCAGCTACACTCTTAATTTACTGATAAGAGATACCTGCTAAAATAATATCTGTAAATATAATATCATATATGCACCTTGTACAATACGAAAACGTTATGAAAACAGTTTGCAATGTATTAATTCATCGAATCTGTATGGTTAAGGTGTCTTGAAACTGTCTGATTGACGTTTGTATTTCAATAAAATAAAAATAAATAAATAAAAACAAACAAACAAGCAAAAAACCTGATTTCTGTCCTTGTAAAACAGAGCAATGATTGCAACTGTGACCTTCGCGAGTAGCGAGGTCACTACTAGCCTTGAATTGGTTAGCACAGGTATCTGCAAACCAAAGCATTCCACAAGAGTGGGGTTACCCCTTTTCAAGATTATGAGAGAACCAGCACGGAAGAAAAAGATTTAGGACCCATTTTTTCCTGCTAGGTCCTGTTTGCTCCTTTCGTAGGGAGAAAGGCCTTTGTAAAAAGTAGTTTGGGAAGGGACCCTAGCTGTCGCACTAGCTGCTCAAAGGTATCTTCTTGCAGCCCAGAAGTCTGTGCTCAGCTGCAGTAACACATAAGCTCCACTGCAGTCGTTTACAGCTGAAGGGTTCCTGCTGCAAGGCAGCTCCCTGCCCTCTGCTACGCTCCCTGCCCTCTGCTACGCATCAGCAGGGATTCTCTGCTGACTCTGCTCACACGGAGGCCTGGTTGGCAGAAATTCTATCCCAGCACCTGTTTTCATGAATTTCAAGGCAGTAAAGGGAAACATGGTAAATTGTGCATTAGTGCTTTAAACACTGTTAATATTTTGGTAATATTATTTCTGATGGACATTTCACAATTGTGTATACATTTATAGGTGCAATGCAGTGTTTTTATAGATATAAAATGTGGAAAGATTAAATTAAGGTAATTAATATATCTGTTATCAAAATCACCTACAACTTTTTATGATGATATAGTAGAAACTGATTCTTAGAGATTTGGAAATAGACAATACATCATTGACTATAGTCACACTGCTATGAAATAAATCTCAAAATCTATCCTTCCTGTTTATTTGAAACTTTATGCTTATCAGTAATTACTGATCTTCTCCAGCCTCTGATAACTACCACTCCATTCTCTCTTCCTATGAATTCAGCTTTTTTACATTCCAAATACAAGTGAGATCCAGTGAAATCATGTTATTTGCTTGCATTTACACTTTAAAAAAATGACTGTACTTTCTTCTCTTTTAAGGCTTGATATTTTCCATTGTGCATGGGACTTTTTCATTTTTAGACAGGGTCTCCATTGTGTAATTCAGGCTGGTCTTCAACTCACTAGGTAGCCAGGGCTGGACTTCAACTTGTGCTGACTCTCCTGTGTCAGCCTCCCCAGTGCTGGAATGACAGGTGTGTGCCCCCATCCTCAGTTATGTGTAGCTCTTTGTTTTGTCCTTCGATGGACACTTAGATCTATTCCAATCTTTGGCTGCTGTGGCAGAAGTCACAGAGAACATGGGGGGAGAGCCGTCTCTTCAGCACATTAATTTCCTTTCCTTTAGATGTACACGAAAGGAAGCGAGAGGCATGTGATGCCTCTATTTTTAGCTTTCTAGAAAACTTTGTACTGTTTTCCTAAATGGCTGTACTAATTTACATTTCTATTAGCTCTTTCCAAGAGTATACATTTCCTCAGGTCTTACTTAGCTTTTATCTTTCTGTTCAACGTCATGGTAATAGGTGAAACAATGGGTGATGTTTCACTGTGCTTTTACTTTGAGTTTCTTCAATCACCAGTGATACTAAAAACTGTACACATCCAGGTTGGTCATTTGAATAGGCTTGTTTTAAAATGAATTGCTGATTTATTTATTTGGTGCAGGGTCTCACTACGCAGCTTGGCTTCATAGTGATCCTCCTGTCTCAGCCTCCACAGTGTTGGGATTACAGGTGTGCACCACCAGGCCAGGTATGGGGGTCTGCAAAGCACATCTGAAGTTCTGGGTGAAACTCAGCATGTGGACAGGGGATTGAACCTGAGTCTCTGCCCTTGTCAGGCAGGCACTTAGACAGCTGAGCTATCTCTCCAGGCCCTGAACGTCCTCTTTTAGGAATTGCATATTGTTATTTTTAAAGTAGCTTCTCAGAATACAAGATATTGACATAAAAATATCTCCAAACAACATTAACACACAGCTTTCTTTTCAAGGAACTAAGAGATTCTAGTAGTTCAGCTTACTTGCAATGTTTTCCATTCTCCTGTCCTAGTTCCTTTGAGCTTTTGAACAATTTTTTCCCATTTCACAATATCTGCAGTATGTTTTAGACTTTACTTACTCTTTTAGTTTGTCAAATCAGGGAGACAATATGATGCCTGGATCTGTTTTATTTTATTTATGAGTATGGTCTCAAACTGCATCCATTTACCAATAACATCTTGTTCATCTATCTTTATGGCTGAATAGTACTCCATTGCATATTTAAAAAAATGCCCGTATCTTTTTTATCCATTCCTTGGTTGATAGACATTTGGATTTCCAAGATTCAGCTGTTACACATTGTGCTGATGTAAACAAAACATGGGTGCGCATATATTGCTGTAGTGTGATGTTTTTAATTCTTCTGGGAAGATGCCTGCAAGGAGAAGAGCTGGGTCAAGTGGGATCTCTAAGTATAGTTTTGTGAAGAATCTCTGCACTGGTTTCCACCAGTCCACATTTCCACCAACAGTGGAGAAGAGTTCTTTTTTTTCCCCACAACCCAGCCAGCACTTGTTATGAGCTGATTTCTTGATGGCAGCTGATCCTTGTGGGGTAAGATGGAATCTGTATGTGTTTTGATTTGCATTTCTTTTCTCTGTATTTGGCAAGGGTCTACAGGATCTCACTACTAGATCAGACTTGCAATGATCCTCCTGTTTAAGTGCTGGGATTACAGGTGCATGCCACCACGCCCAGTCTCAATCACTGTCTCAGTGCTCCCTGGGGACAAGGCTGAACCCTGGTGCTTGTGCCCGACTAAGTAGGCACTTTAGTCCACTGAACTATCTGCCCGGCCCTCAGTTTTGTTCTTTAGCATGTGGATGTCCCATTTTCCCAATGCCACTTATTGAAGATGCTGCCCTTTCTTCACTGTATATTCACTGCACATCTATCTAAAATCAATTGACTGTAAATGTGCAGGTCTACTTTTGTACTATATCATTGGACTGTATATCTGCATTTATGCTAATTCCGTGCTATTATTTATAAAATTTAAACTGCATGTTAGTGATAGAGTGGCTAATACTGCACTACTCTGTTTTGATTATAATAAGTTTGCAATATGTTCTGAGATCAAGAACTGTAGTTTCCACATTGGCTTTTTCTGAAAATGCTGATGTTGCTGCTTCTCCTTCCCTAGACAGGGAGGGAAGGTAATCTCTCTATGCCTCTACCAAGGGGAGACGGGAGACACTGAGGTCAGGGCAACCTCTGGTGCTCTTCACAGCCACTCCCCTCTGCCTTACTAGGGCAGCTGTGCTGTGCATTCTGGGTCTCCCTGCAGCCTCTGAGCTTGTGGGTGGACTCTCAGAAGGTGATTGGATGATGGTGTTGTAGTAGCTGGCCTGCTGCAGGAGATGAGGTCAGGCTGAAAGAGGGGGCCACAAGGGGTGGCCTGCAAGAGCTTATCTCCTGCCCTCCTTCCACCTTCCCTCTCTGCTTCCTGGATGCCACGTGGGGCGCATCTGTCCTCCATCCAGCTCCTTCCACCATGCCTTTCTGCCTTGGAGCTAGATGATTTTGGACTATAATTTCTACAGTTTGTGAGCCCAGATAAATATTTTCTTCTTTAAATTGTATTTATTAATTTGTCCCAGCAATGAAGAAAGTGACTGAGACAGGAATCCTTGCTGCGTGCCAAGACAGGAATCCGTGGGAGTGTGCCAAGCCATCTAGAAGAAATTTCTGTTGCCCTACTGTGGTTATGGTGGTCTCATCCCTATTTGTCAGGGAGTGGTATGGATTAAAGAGCCTGTCAGGCATTCCTCGCCAGTAGTCTGTGGACCAAGTTATAGAACTCCCCCCCCTCAAAACCCCCAAGATTTCTCTCCCCAGTCAAAGGAGAAAATGGCAGAAGAAATTTCTTTTGCCTTTTCTCTGTTTCCTTCTTGGGATATTATGTGAAGGTGGGATAGTTGGAGCTGAGGCAGCCAATCTTCAACGTGAAGGAAAGATCAGAGGAACTGACAGTGTCAATAACCTAAGCCTGAATGGACTTGCTCCAGATCTCCATTGTATGCTGGAAACAATATTATTCAGGTAAAACCTTCCACATCAGGAGTCTGTATGCAAATCTACCATGATTCCATTGAGCTACCGTCTCCCATGCTCATCCTCTGGGGCTGCCTGGCTTGCAACATTTGCCCCACCACCCGGGTGGCTGGGCCATCATGCAAGCATCCCCAGCTGTGCCTTTGCTCATACCTTTCTGCTGGGGAGAGCATCCTTTATGTTTGGCCCTCAGCCCTGGTTCCCAGGCTTCAGTGGTTCCAAGGCAGGGAGCAAGCTCATCTACTCACCCTTGCTGTGCTCTCTGCAGACCTGTACTGAGCGCTCACAGTGTGACCGGGGCTGTGTGATGAACCCCACCATATGCCTTGCTACCTGTCACCCTGCCTTGTTCTACAAGGGTCAATCTCCTTTGTACTGACAAAGAGACAAGGGAAGAGGAGCGAGATTTGACTGTGGCCCTGTGATTTGACCTTGGGCCTGGCAGACAGTGCAGCTGTGATTCAGTGACACAGCCCTCTCCTTTCGGTCCTCATTGCAGCAAGAATGCCAGGGGGTTTAGGCTGTTTCATTCTCTGTGCTGAGTATAGTGTCTGGCACAGAGAAAATGCTCTAGGAGACTTGGCAGAGCAATTGAATGCTCAGTTTTGGGCTAGAGTGGGGCAGCAAATGATGTCAGAGAGACATCAGGTAAGAGAGGTAGTTCTGCTATTTCCAAAATGAGCAGAGAAACTTGATGCAGGGAGGGGGAGCCAAGCCTGAGGAGCACTAAGAGGATCAGTAGGTGAACAGCTCTGGGTGAACAGCTTTTCTACCTGAGAGAACTGCCCAGCAGTCATCTCCCAACTGGCAGGGGTCTGGAAACGTGGCTGCCTGTCAGGAAAGATGAGGGCACAGCTAGGTGTGCCCAACCAGTGTCTTGAGTAGTATGGCTGAGCCTGTGTGCTCTACTGCACCAGCTTCTCCCTCTTTGCAGTCGATGACAACTGGTGGTCAACGTGCTGTACCCAGTTGAAGTGAACTAGTGTGTTGCTGGGTGCAGGAAGCCCACCTGAGGGTTGTTCCCAGTAGTACAAGAGGCAGAAATGGAGGAGAAGAAAAGCTGCTGGGGAGCTGTTAGGGAGGCTGTAGGGAGCTGTTGGTTCTGTTGGAGGAGCTTGTCATGCTGGCTTTCCTGAAGAAGTTGGTTGTTCTCATTGTCCAAGGGACTTGGGACCTTGTTGTTACTGAGAATGGCTCCAGTCCACTTTCGGGGAGCTCTGCCCTCACTTTGAACATCACTTCCTGGCTCTGGAGGGGAAGATGGTGCACTGCTCAGTCTCCTGGAGAAGCTTGTTGGGTTGGCTTTCCTGATGGGAACTCAGCTTTCCACATCATTGGAGGAGCTCAGGACCTCATTGTTGCTGAGATGGCTGTGGTACCTGTTAGTGGAGCTCTGGTTTTCACTTTGAGCACTGCCTTCTGGCTCCAGTGCAGATCCCTCAGCCTGCTGGCATGGGTCCCTCGTCCCGCTGGCACAGACTTTCTAGCTTTCAATGCCAACCTCTGGGCCTTCCCAGTGTAAATCTGCGAAGCAGGCCTGCATGAAACATTGTCATGGACTCCAGGTCTTCAGATGGACTCATGCAGGACACTGCCGTGTGATCCAGGCCCTCAGCGAGATTCTTTGGTCTTTAGTGTGGGACAGATTTCCTGTACTCTGTGATTCTTTGGGTGACTATTATAACATAATCTTATAATTATATGTCCTGTATTATATTGTTCCCCTTGCTAAGCTCCAAACTATGATAGTCTCTGTGTCAAGTAAAAACAAAAACAAAACACAAAACACAAAACAAAACAAAACAGAACAATGCAAGAAATATTGTGGAAATAAACTCAGCCTCTGATTTTAGGCAAACAGCCTAATTTATTTGAGTCTTGGGTCTTTTCTTTTTAAAGTTTTCTGTCAAATGGGGGAACTGGGGTCTGCAGTTACCCCTGTTTCCCAGGGCTGATTGTTTCAACATTTTACAATGAATGCATAAAAACTGAACTTCCTGCTTTCTTTTGGAAATAATGGGGCCAATTTCAAGCCAGTAGCCACTCCACAGAAGAGTCCCTGGCTGTCCTGAGACTCCTCCCTGAGACGCACACCGGGACCCTGCACTGGACTGCTGCCCTGAATGGGTAATGTGCATGCTGAGCTCCTGGACTAGGACACAGGGGCCACACACTGCAGGCCACTTGGAGCCCGAGTTTCTGACCTCATGGATGCCTGTGGCCCTGAGCCACCATTCAGTCCAATTGGAGAAAGAAATACCATGGCATTGTTTGGGTTCCTGCTGTCTTAGGGGTTCTGCCATTCGCAGCTGCATTGCCTTGTAACCCACAGGCCAGTTCAGCATTTCTTAACCGTATCACCATTGACGCTGAGTGTCATGGGGGCAGTGAGCTTGTTCTTGCACCACCTGTCTCCAGCATTGCTCATGCGGGCGTCATCTCAGTCAGTGGGTTCGTGTTTGCATGCGACACACCCACGCGTCTGCCTCTTTGTTTTACGTCTACAGTTTCCTTGCATACACTTTTATTTAAAATTTTGTATTCACTTTTGCTGTCTGTTTCTAGTGCAGTCGAATAATAAGTTCAGATTATTTTCTTTGAATATTTTGTGTTAATTTTATTAGTGAAAAAGCCATATAACTTTGTGCTATAATCTATAAAAACTCTTACCGTAAGTACATTAAACATAATTTTTCTCTAAAATGGAGTGTTAGTTTTTTGCAATTCAAAATGACCATGTTTGAGACTCTAAGACTAAATAGGAAGGAAATTCCAAAAGATCTGCAAAAGAAAGAACTGAAGAAAGACAAAATGTTATCATATCAGACAGGAAATGTCTATATTTTGAAACAGAGAGAAAAAAGAGGTCACTTTATAGTGAACTGAATATTTAGGAATATAATATAGAAATGATAGGAACTGAAAGAAGAAATGAAATGAAAAAAACTCTGATAGTGGAAATGATAATAATAATTCTACGGGTGGTGTCCACAGGGTTGACCAACGTCTAACAAGCTAGCCTGTAATCAAAAAGTGAGGAAAAATATTATAAAATATTTATGTACCTTCTGGACCAAACAGTATGGAACTTGTTTACTATTTATTCAAGACAATTTTGATTAGGCCTACTAGATAAAATAAGTGAAAAATGTAGGCTAGCAGAACACAAACTAGGACCTCCGTCATTGACTCCTTCATGATTATGTTTATTTTATTGAAATTCTAGCACCCACAGATGAAAGGGAAGCATGGTATTCAAAGGAAGACAATAATGCAAAAGGAATTTGGAAAGAGAACAGATACTACTGTGCATTGTATACTGAATACTTTCAGATATTGATTATATTTGATAAAATTGTCATTTTTACGTTTCCTGATATATTACTGAAATTAACAAAATATGTGATATTTGATTATTTAATGTTGAAATAGTTGGTAAGTGGGAAAAACTTGTCTAATCCTAAGAACCAGCTGAGGTATTTATTTAAAGAGACACACAGGCCCCTCCCTGGAGATTCTGCTAAGTGGGTTGAGGGTGAGGTCACCGAACCTGTATCTTTAATAAGTGACCTGAAGTGATTCTTATGATCACAAAAGTCTGAGAAACACTGAGCAGATAACATCTCCATCTCCCGCCACACGTTCGCTGAGTTTGTCTGAGTGCATGAGTCTGTGCTTTGTTTATTGTTATGGCCCTCTTCCTCCAGCAGGGTGGAAAGTGTTCTCCAGGAGCCAGGGTGAGGGGGATGGAGGGAACTGAAGAGCTGGCTGCCTCTGGAAGCTGAGGGAGAGCAGCCGAGGCCCAGAGCTAAGGTTAGAAGGATCAGGGAGAGAAAGCAGAACCTCCTGTGTCAGGTTTGTGATTCAAGGAAGGCTCCGACTAGCCCGGCGGTGGCTGATGCCCTCACAAGCAGCGTGTGTGAGGGGAGAGCAAGGTTTGGGTACAAAGATGCCAGTGCACATGAGCAGAGGTAGTAGCAATGCACAGAACTGTCCAGTCTGCTCTGAAGCTGCAGATTCCCCTGCCCCGGCATGGCCCAAGTGATATAGTGGTCATGCTTCAGGGGAGGGAGCCACTTGGGTAGCTAAGGTTGTCATCCATGAGGTCAGACTGTGGCCAGGCTGTGGGGTCTAATTTACCTCATGAGTGTAGAGTTTCCATTTCTCTGAGTGGACCTCTTGTCTCTTCAACATAAAGATAGGTGCAGATATCAAGGCAGTGAAAGGGCAAACTCACTCACTGATTCATTCACATGTATATTCTACCTGGACCAAGAGCCAACAATAAAATGGTAAAATAGAGATGTAATTCTGTCCTTCACAGAACTTACACTGATGCATGAGTCAGATGAAAGCATAAAAATATCAATGGAAATCAAAACTCTCAAGATATTCTGAGGAAGAACCAGTGTTCCGGAAGCAGACAGTGTACTCTGACAAGCACACGAATTACAAGTGTTGGGGATCAATAATACGCAGACTGTCATTGTCCAGTGGGGTGGCTTTTGGTGCATCCCAACTGCAGTGTCTTTGTCTACACAATGTGGCAATTGCTCTTTCCCCTCCTCATAGTGGTTGTATAGTTTAGGGCAAGTGTTGCCTTGGCAGCAGACCACATCCCTGTCTCATTGGCCTGCAAGAACAAAATCTACTTCTCATTCACATGGTTGCTGGTTAATTGTGGCTCTCTCCACTCTCCATAGGGACTGGCTGGCCTCTGGGACAGTGGTACACTTGAGTCCTAAGGAAAGGAGCAGGGGCTGGGGAGATGGCTCAGTGGAATAAACACTTCCCTGGCAAGTGCAAGGGCCTGAGTTCAATCCCTGGTTCTGCAAAAAAAAAAAAAAAAAAAAAAAAAAAAGAGAGAGAGAGAAGTCTTATCTCTGTGTGTCTAAGGAAAGGAGCAAAGGCAGAACCACAGTCCTCCCAGTACTCCCTCTTAGCTGTGGCCCAGAGCTCGGTCTGTGTCCCACAGACCCAGTGTGAATTCCCTGGGTGGTGCTGGGCTGCCTTTTATTATGAGGTCACCAGGAGCAGCATAGAGGACATGACAATAAATACTTTAATTTTGCTGTTGTTGTTATTATTATTCAAAGGTTTGGTACAGGGTCTCACTACACAGGTCAGACTCAGTGATTCTCCTATTTTCAGCCTCCTCAGAGCTGAGATTACAGGAGTGAACCACCTAATCTCATACCTAATCTCAGTGGATGACTCAGCAAGCCCAGGGGCCAGGGCTGGCACAAAGATACTTTTAAATATCAGGGAAATTATAAACAGGTATACCTGTTATGGTAAAAAACATTTCAAAAAAAAAACAAAAAACAAAAAACCAAAAACAACACAGATGTGACAATCAGTCTGGTTAAATATTGTTAAAGAGCTTCGATGATATGAGCTTCAAATATACATTAAGAAATTGTCCTCTGCTTCCCTGAACTGCATTTAAGAAGTGTTTCCAGGTGAGACTGGTCACTGAGTGCTGGCACCTGTCCTAGGTGGATCATGAGGCTTATGAGGATGGTTGAGAGACGGAAAGGCAAAAACTAAGCTACATGAACCTCCCTATTCTTGTTGATGCCCAAGTGAGTCCCATAAGTTGCTCAAGGTCACAAAGGTCACATAACTGATGTCATGACCACCTGGCTGCATGGTGTCCACAGGGCTGGAGTGAAGCTGCTTTGTGGCCTAGCTCCATCTATGGAAGCTAGGGAAAAGGTACATGCTTTTTGGATATCCAGTTCTCTCTCAGGAAAGGGAGAGGTAGTTCTGGTCTCTGAGCCTCTTCTTACATGACTTCCTGGGTTCCACCGAGCTCCTGCTCAAACACGCAACAGACAGTAACTGAAGAGGCAACTTCTCCATCAATGCCTTTTGCAGAGGACACAGGGTCGCAGTGCTGAAATCACTCCCCCTTATCAGAGAGGAAGGAGGTATGTGTGGCCCAGGCCTTCTCGGGACAGAGTTTGTAGGAACAGGACTGCTTTTCACCTTGAGCTGGGAGGGTGAGACTAACCTGTCCTCTCAGTAACCCAGGCAATTGCTGAGAGCTGAGAGCCTTAGCACTATTTCTCTGTCTTCTCTTACTCATTTTTTTATGCCTGGGCAATTTTTTTGTCTTTGTCTAATGCCAGATTTAGCTATCAGGAGGCCAAGGTATATTTACTTGTCCCAGGTATGCCATTTGCATATGTCTCTATGGTTGATTTGTTTATGATTAAGCAATTTGTAAAGGAATAGCTTGTCAAAACTGTCACTTGTTATCTTTGCCTCTGTTTTCCTTCCTCCACGTCACTGTGGACCTGGTGGCCTTTTCTAGGCAGAGGGATGCTGTCCTGCCAAGGACAGTCAGAATTGCATGGGAGTGGTAGAAGTCAGAGGAGCTCAAGAAGTGTAGTCTGAAGACCATTGCTTTGGCATCAGGGGAACCTCTGCCTGGATTCTATTGGTCACTCACTCAGTGTGTGGTCAGACCAAGTGCTGGGTTGAGAACTTTAGCTTTGTACCATTGTTCTTTGCCACAATCCTGCGAAACAGATATGGTTATCTGCATTTTACAGATGAAATGAATGAGGATTAGAGATTATATCATACCCCCAAGACCATTTGGATCTTACTTGGGCATAGATTCAAATTCAGGTCAGTCTGGCCTTAGAGCCCCTTCTTAGAGCCTCACGCAAGGCTTTTCCTTTCCTGTGTCACCATGCCATCTATAGTTATTCATCCTGTTCTTCTTGGAGAAAGGCTGCACCCTCTGCTTCCTCACAAGACCCTGTGACCTGCAGTGTTGCCCACACATGGGAAGGGTGTGACCTCAACTCCTTGCTGGGACAGTGGTTGGCTAGCTTTGCTCACTGATCATGGGCAGACATAACATATGCCATACTCCAGCAGGAGCCTTCAGGAGTTACTTGCATCTCAATAGAACTTGTGCATTCAAGAATCTTTTGGAACACACAACTCTTGTACATGATACTAATCTCAGGGAGGTGGTCATGGATTGAATTCTCACCTTTGCCTCTGTATGGATTAATAACAGAACTCTGGAGATGGATTTCATTAATTAATAATAAAAATGGTTAGTGAATCATAAAGGTTTATGTTCATATACACACCCAGGTAAGCACTGCTTTTGGTGATGTGAAGTTTAGTTATAATACTTTGTAAATTCCAGCATTTCTGCTCAGAGTTATGTAGTGTATCTCACACTATGGATGCTCGGTAGCTATTTACTTGAGGGAATAAATGAGAATTATGAGAAAGAGCTGTCCTACAAGCAAATAAAACTTAGACCTAATAAGTTAAAATAGTTTACTGCTGTAGGACTTCTCAGGGACTATTGCGCCTTAAAATGAATTGTTGCTTTCTGAGGAGGGGTTAGTAGGCAACACTTCACAAAGTTATCGACCATGGAACTCTTCTTTTCCCTGGGAATATCTCCTAGGAACTCATTGTGGAAAATGCTGCATAGGGGATGGGAACCAGAAACACTAGTGTTCTGTCTCATTGACCCCATGATGGCACAAAATGGAACTCAGACTGGGTCATTTTCCATAGTTGACTGAAATTGGAATTAGATCTATAATTGGCCAGTTGCATTCTGTCCAGGAGCTTCTGCCCTGGCAGGAATACTACATTGCTAATTTGTTGCCCAATGCCCTCTTCTACACAGGCGAGGTGTCTTTGTCTGTCTCATACTTTGCAGGAAACAATAATGAGATGCATTAGAAGACTGAGATGTGGAGGACATGGCCTGTGACTTGTGTCCTGTGCTCTCCCTGTCATTCCATGAGCTGGCCCATGGTAGAGCTCAGCATGTTTATACTAGGTGAATGGCTCAATTCACAGCACTGCCCCAGAGTGGGCAGCAGGGTCTGGATGCAGCCGGGCTTTCTTGGGGAGAAGAGCCAGCTAGAGGAGCCCTGGCAATGCACACCAGTAAACCCAGTGGATTTTACCTGGTCTTCCTCAGGAAGGCTCCCATGGTGGGCAGTGATGTACACCTTAGAGGCAGAGTAAGTCCATGCAAAGTCACAGGTGGGGTGGCAGGTGCCACTGGTGTGTCACTGGGTCTGTTCCCAGCCCATTTTCTCTGCCTAGAAAGCTTTCATTCTACTCACCCTGTTCTGTGGCTCCATCTCCCCAGGTAGAAGGACTGGTCTCAGCTCTCAGTCGGCCTCACCCTCATCGCCAGCAGCTCTCTCCAGTTTGCGTTCAGGGCACGTTTATGGCTCATGAGATACAAAGCAAAATCAACTTTGATGACCAGAAATGTGTTTTTCCATCTGAAAAAGAAGCATAAGAGAAGGAACATCTCCTCATATCTCACAGATTCACTTTGCTGGTGCTCTTTGGTCTACATGTGAGGCCACACACTAAGTGACTGTCTTGTCACAGGAAGAATAATAGTATCAGGGAGCAGAGAATAGAAAATATAAAACCTGTGCAGTGTCACTGAAGTTTTGAATTACACAGATCTAGGGCATATTCAGCCCTGGGCTTCTTGTTGAGGAGACCCTGAGTGCATCCAGGTTGCACGCCATTTGTTGCATATTCTATTACTTGCAAATGAAGCTTCTTATCAGATACAAGATTATGCAAAATGAACCCATATGGAGTTTATCCTCAAAGATATGCAGCCCATTGTAAAGACAGCAAAGAGGCTGGCAAGGGGAGGGAGCATGACTCACCCACAGCAGGTGCAGCGGGGTGATATGGCAGAGTGTGCCTGGTGTACAGCACCAGCGGGTCAGGAAGATTTCACAGAGGAGGCACCTTTTTGGGTGGAGCTTAGAATCAGAAGGGCCTTGCCCTACAAGTAGGTGAGTTCAAACGTAAGTAGATCTGAAAGAGCATTGTTTGATTAAAGCTTATTTGTTTTGGCATGGCTGGGTTGGGAAGGGAACAGCTGAGACAGAATGAAGCCGGAGGAAGTAGTAGGAGCCCTGAGTGCTGGGCTCGTGATGAGACTTCAGGGATCTTTGACTTCAGTCTTAGAAATGCCATGATTTACAGGAGTGGGTACTCAGTGGGAGGCTTGCTGATGCCTGCTGTAAGCCTGGCACTGTGCTAGGAGCTGACAACAGCTCTGAATACTGGTCTGCAGGCTCCAGAAATCCTAAAGCCAGCATGGTCAGCGGTGCTAGTCCAGAAGGGGCCTGGCACTTCACAACCAGGGGACTACCTTCTTGTTGACCCAATAAGCATGACAAACATTACTTTGGTTCATTTGGGTCCTAGGGGTGGAGGGGAGAGGGTCAATGTGTTTATGGATCGTTAAACACTTTTTTGATGGCTATAATTTTATGAACAGATTTGGGTTCTCTGGAACTGAATTCCATGCCATGGCAAGAGATGCTGCCCAGAGAGGTCAGGAAGTGTTGTTTGGTCCCCACCTTTTTGTGCCTCAGTTTCTTTACAAAAAAATGACATAGTAATAATAATCTTTATTTCTCAGGGTCACAGAGAGGTTAGAAATAACGTATTTAATGGTTTTAGCATATGGTACACTCAGCTGTTTTTAAAGAGGCACCAGTCATATTGACTTGTCCTTCTCTGGCAGGTCCATTTTCCCAGACCTAAGCCTAAAGCCATTGCTGTCAAAGGATTTCTTTTCTTTCTTTCTTTCTTTCTTTCTTTTTTTTTTGGTTGGTATTTTAGGGAAGGGTCTACAAGGTGTTCAGGGGCTCACGACTAGATCAGACTTGTAGTGATCTGCCTGTTTACAACCTCCCAAGAGCTGGGATTACAGTGCATGCCACCACACCCAGTCTCAGTTGCCATCTGAGCATGACCTGGGAGTGGGGCGGGCATGGCAGGTCCAGGATCTAACCTCCAACCCCTGGGTCTGCTTACAGATGTTTTTATCTGCTGAGCTATTTGGCCAACCCAAGACATATTTTCACTGTTTGCAATTCTTATTTTGATAAAGCTGGAAAATAAAGCAATATTTCATAAGAAAAATCTCTTTGTAAATTTGGTTGATATGAGAATAATTTCCTCCTTAGATTCTGGTGAAAAAGAAGCCAGCCACTCAATATTTATGTCACAGATTAAGGGATTAAAGTGTCTTTTTCACTGTGATTAAAAAAAAAAAGCTCAATTTTAGAGGAGCAAATGCAGCCATGGGAGGGAAGAGGACAGCAGACTTGCGCACCCCACCAGGTGTGTCCATTCTTTCTGACTTTTTGGTGTTAGTGACTTTTTCATCTTTTTCTAGAACATTCTTGAGCAGTTGGTGTATAGTGGTCATGAATTTCTAGAGGGGCTGCTTGTCATGCAAATACTTTATTTCTCTGTCAGTTTTGAAGGAAAGTTTGCAGGGGACACAGTCAGAACTGGGAACTGCTATCTTTCAGGGTCTGAAGCCTCTGCTCCAAGCCATGTTGGCCTGTAAGGTTTTTTTTTTTTTTTTTTAGAACAGGCCCTTGCACTTGCCAGGGAAGCGCTTATTCCCCTGAGCCATCTCCCTGGCCTCTGGCCTGTAAGGTTTGTGTAGAGAAGTCTGCTACCATTCTAATAGGTTCACTCTTCTACATGATGAGTCGCCTTTTTCTAGCAGCTTTGAAGCTTTTTGTCTCTGTGATGCCTGTGTGGTACTTAGCTTTTAGTCTGGCCCACAGAAGGTCTCTTTTGGCCCTAGCTATTCAGGGTTCTAGAAGTCTCATTTCTGTGTTCATTTCCTGCCCTAGCTCTGGGAAGGAAGTTTCCTGTTATACCTGTGAACAAGTTTTTATTTATTTATTTATTTTGATACAGGGTCTTGCTTTGCAGCTTGTACTCGTAGTGATCCTCCTGTCTCAGCCACTCTAGTGCTGAGATTACAGGTGTGTACCACCATGCCAAGATCTGAGGCTGGCAATGTCATGCAGTATGAGGGATCAAACGCAGGAATTTGCACTTGTCAGGCAAGCACTTATGTCACTGAGTTGTCTCCACCTTTGTGTTGTTTTCTGCTTTTTTTTTTTTTTTACCTATTCACTTATTGTGAGCAACTATTGGGTCAATAACCTCTTGTTATTTTCAAGGTGTCTTTGATTCATCTCAGAAGGTATCATTGTTTTCTAGTTCAGAAATTCTGTCCCCACATTTGAGTTAAGCTTGTCATACTGTACTTTCAATAGCTTTTGTTTTTGTTGTTTTTGAGACAGGGTCTCCCTATGTAGTTTAGGCTACCTTTGAATTCACTATGCAGCCCAAAATTGCCTTGAACTCATAGTAATCCTCCTGCTTCAGCCTCCCGAATGCTGGGATTACAGGTATGTGCCACAATGCTCAGGTTCAGGAGCATTTTTAGTCTTCTGCATTTTCTGATTGGAACCTTTTCATGGGCTCTAATTCTTTGATAACCTGGTCATTCCTGTTTTGTGTCACTTGACTTTTATTCACTTATTCTAAGAGCTCCTGAATCTTTTTGGTTATTGTTTCCAGAACCTGTTTAGTTACGTCTTCTGTAACCACACTAAATACTTATTTGAGCTGTTTTTTAATCTTTTCTGTTGTCACTTGCACAAATCTAGGTGTGTGGCTTGTGTTATTCTGCCCCACAGTGCCCCCAGATTGGCTTTTGGGAAGCTCAGGGCCTTAGGTAGTGTTTCATTGCTTCCCCCTCCTTGTGTTTCTATTGCCATTGTTTGTTTTCCTTTGATTTATGTGGAAGTTTGTGGATGTTTATAGTCTAAAGATTATTGCTAGTGTGGAGATCTCTTTAGTTACTTTTCAGGGAGGTACTTTGGGTGTGGTTAACCATAATCCTTTGCCACAGCCCCCCAATTTTTTTTTTTTTTTTTTTTTTGCAGAACCGAGGATTGAACTCAGGCCTTTGCACTTGCCAGGGAAGTGCTTATTCCACTGAGCCATCTCCCCTGACCCCCCAACATCTGATTACATTGATTAATTTGGGAAGGGAGGACTCAGGCTTGTTATCCTGATGACAAAGTTCTCTGGGAATACAATGTAGTATTTTTATTTTTTTTCTCTCTATTTTTTATTTCTTAAAGAATACAAAATAGTAATCATTTATCAATTATAAATGATACAAAATTTCACTAAACAAAGTAATAGGAATTCAACAATGGTTGCTGTACTGCATGATGTTATCTTTAATTGTTTAGGCTACCAAATATAAACATGCAAAATTTATTTAAATAAACAAAACAAAACAACAAAAAGTGACAAGAAATTAAAAAGAAAAAAATAATGAAAAGAAAAACATTTTAAGCCTTAACTGTTCCTTTCAAAAAGACTAGTAGAAATTGGCAGTACAATTATCCAAATTATCCTGCATATATACAAAAGCATATGTTTTTCCCCTCTTTCATTTATCTTTTTCCCCATCCCAGTTTTTCCTTCCCACTGAACAAATTCTTGCCCTTTCACAGTATCAATTGTGTTTTTCAGATTATATTTAGTCTTTCAGGTTCTCACACTAGCGAGACAACACAGTGTTTGCATGTGGGTCTGATTTATTTCATTTACCAATAGTCTTATTTATTTATTTGTATTTTAACTTGAAGAGTGAAAAACAGAAACCAAAATAAATAGAAAAAATGACGTAAACGGGGTAACATACAACAATACATATGTTACAGATTTTCAAAACAGGGATAGTTAATTTATATATATATTTTAATAAAACAATCTAACACAGATCAGCAGTCCACAACAGAAGTGGATTATCCACAGAAGTTGTTGACTGGAGCCATTCACAGCTCAGTATATTAATATGACTTTATATACTTCCATTTTTATACTTTTCTGCTGGATGTTTAAGATTGAGTTAAAGCAAGACCTATATAACAAGACATGTAACTTTTGTATCACATAAGGTCAGTCAAGTACCCTCAGTGTTTATCCTGTAATGCTGTACTACACTTTGTAGATCCCTTGTCAGTGTCAGCCATGTGGATGAGTCATGGCCATTGCTTGACCAGTTTGCTCTCTGTGAGAGCCTAAGAGAACGTTTTCTCTCCATGTGACTCTCCTTAAGCATACTCTACATCATTGATCACTTTCCTCTGTGGCCCCATAATTTCCTTGATCAGAAAATTTGGGGCCCAACTGAGTTAGATGATGTTACAATACAAATTCTCCTATGTCTTGAGTCTTTGCTGACCTTGAAAGGCTAGGGCCAAAATGTTGGCTGACCTTGTAGCCTTTCTTTTTCTCCAATTTTTGATCTGCAAACTTAGGTTGTTAACCCTCCAGAACAGAAGTTTATTGTTACTCTGCAACATATGCAGTTCAGTTTACCCATACTATTTGTCTAAATATCAGACATCATAGGCATAACATGGAACATGTATTTTCCACCAAGTATTGAGATACTAAACTCTAGTCCATACAGGATATGGAGAAGGAATTAAAAAAAAAGAAAAGGAATTAACACTTAAATAAATTTACATAGATATTTAGAAATTTATCCATATACAGCATTGCATCAGGACTGTCTTGTAACATTTTTCATTTATTACCCTTTAAAAAATTTTATTTAAAAGACAATGTAGTAATAGTTGGTGGGCTGGCGGTATAGCTCAGCGGTCTAAGTGCTTGCTTAGGTAAGCGCAGTGGCCAGGGTTCGATCCCTGCTTCCGCTTTCCGTGCGGGCCCGGCCTTCGGGTGCGCTGAGCCGGCGATTGGAGCCTGGGCGTGGTGGCACGCGCCTGTAATCCCAGCACTAGGGAGGCAGAAAAGAAAGCAGGAGGATCACTGTGAATGTGGGCTGCATAGTGAGACCCTGTGTACAAAAAAAAAAAAAAAAAAAAAGTAATAGTTGGCATGTCATGATGAGAAGTACATATTTAGAAGACCAGAATGACAGGCATTTGAAGCGTGACCCTTCTGTTACACTTTGTTAAATTCAGTGCAGTTGCTTGGTTCACAGGTATCAGCATCAATGTAGTATTTTTAGTGTCAACTCAAGTATTGATTTACATTTAATAAGTTCTAAATGGAGCAGCTTTATCACTGCTAATGGTGGAAAAGAACCCAAGAGGAATTTCAGAGTTAACTAACAAAAAATTAACAAAGTCTTTGGTTATATTAGTAAAGATACAGTGGTATCTTTGGCTTATGAACTTAATCCATTTTACAATTGTGGAGAAGATGGCTACATTTGTGTTTGTTTGTTTGGGGAAGATGATTATAATCATGTTTTTCACTCAGGATGTGATTTTCCAAAGTAACATTTTGTCAAATGATTTTCTTCATAAACCAAATTGTTTTCAAACAGAAGTGTCTATGAACCCAGATGTATATAAAACTTGGGAAGGGAGAAGGCAGGAGGAAAACATTGGTACCTTAAGCTCTATGGCATGAGAAAGAGGAGTACAAAAGATCTTATATGAGAGTGGGAGGGTTTTGATAGAATTAGGAAAAGGTAAGAGAAAAACTGGTGTGAGATAGAAGATAAAAGAAAAAGAGGAAGGAAAAGGCAGGAAGTATATAGAAATAAAGATAAGAGAGATACTTAAAGAGAGACAAATCAAAAGGGAAAAGAAGAAAAATAGAAAAAAGAAACAAGAAAAAGAGATAAACAAGGCAGAAAGACAAAGAAAGATTTTAAAAAGTCCCAAGAAACTGGTGAAGAAGAAGAGGGAAAGAAATAACAGAAAAAGAAAAAAAATTAAAACAAAAACTTAAAAACAATGTACATACTCAAAAAGCAAAAACAAAAAACAGACAAACAAACAAAAAAAAAAACCATACAAAACAAAGAAATAAACAAAAACTAGGAACCGAAAATAGAGATGCAAGATTTTTCTATGGCCCTGAATAGGCCTTTTCTTCCAGGTTCTAGTCTTAGGGTGCTGTTCAAGTCAAGCTGGTCCCTGTTCACGGGTGTAGGTAGATAGTGGAGGCTCAGAGGCCAGATCTGTGCTGAAGGCAGTCGCCAGCAGCCCGTGGGGTAAGGGTGAGGGTGTGAATGCTGCTACTTCCCAGTCCAAGGGAATCGTGCTTGTCCCTGGGCTGTGGCTGAGACCTTTGGCTTCTGCTCCTCCAGTGGTCTCCTGACAGGCTGTCTCCTGTGATTGCCCTATGAGAGAAAACTCTAGGAGTCCTAAAAGGAAGCCAACTCTTGGCTGCTCTGAGTCCCAGGTTCAGACCACCTGCCTTAGAGTTACAGTTTTGGCAACTGTCTCCATGGGACATGGCGGCCTCTTGGGCTGGCATGACACACCACCTGCTAGAGCAGCTCTGGCCCACCTCATAGGCCCATTTCTTGCTGAGTGAGGCCTCAAGAGTTTCCTGCTTGTGCTTGGTCTCTGTTTTCCTTTCTCATGAGCCATGAGCCTTGAGCCAGGAGCCAGGGAGAAAGTGCAGATTGCCTCTTTCTTTTTCCGCACCGTCTTCTGCCGCTCTAAATTTCTCCATAGGGTCTAATTTTCCCTTCAGATCTTTCCTGGGTCCTGAGGATCCACATTCCTCCTTTTCTTCCCCAAGTTGTTATTTTGCAGTATCTGAATCCTGAATCTCAGAGAAGCTGAGCTATCCTTATTTATCACTCTGCCATTTTTCCAGAAGTCTTAGATTGCTTTGGTTACCTCTTTTTTCCTTGAAGGTGATTGGTTGGTTTTGTTGTGACCAGAATTCCAGAAGCTCCCTGGGGGCCTTGTCCAGGGGCTGCAGAGGGTGAGGCTCTCTTCTCCGGAGATCTTTGTATGAATCATCTGTCCTGGGCCAAGGCCCAGACTACTTCCCTGTGCTCTGAAGCTCAGTACACAAGGAATAGCCTGAAGGGAGCCTCTAGTGTCATTGGAAGGCCCTTTAATGGATGCACATTCTCAAAACAGTTGCTGGGGGCACTGAGTGCTAAGCTCTTGCTGCCTTGAGGACAGCGGCTGAGATGAAGTGGGAGACGCCACATGCCGCCTACCTGTGTTCTGCATGGGAACACTTTAATGCACAAAAGGACACCAGAAAAGACTAAAGAAAGCTTAGAGAGTGTAGCCACATTAGTCTAGATAATACATTTAAAAAGTGGCAAAGCTGAGATTTCAATGTACAGCTTGTAAAAAATCTCAGCCACCTGAGCGTAGAGATGAAGCACGGGCATTCTTTCCAAAACTTAATTTGAAAACCTGCCTCGTGCGTGTAGGCTTCTGTTAGGCTGTGCCTGTGAGCCCTGTAGGTGGGACTCCATGGGGGTAGATGGTGTCAGTGTGTAAGCTACTGCCAGGGTCTGGCACTGTGCCCAGGAGGAAAGTGCTCTCTGCCTAATATGTGGACCGAGGTATAAAGGGAACTTAGGTTTTCATTTCATAAGGGCTTTTACTCCCTAAGGAAGCCAATAGGAATGAAGACACCAGGGTGTGGTGAAGATTGGGAACAAATCTTCACCCAGAGTAAGAGCTTTGCAGGGACTTATTTTGGGCCTTCACTGCATGGAGAACCTGGGACAGGAAGTAACAATTTCCCACATACTTGGGCCACCAGTAATCATGCATATTTTATGAAAACCATTTGGCTGAGCTGTCATTAGCTCCCAGCAAACCAATCAATTCATCTCCTGTAAAGATTCTGACTCACCAAGAGGGGGATGGTAGAAGGCACCTCCTAAGACTGATCTGGGGGGAACAGCCAGCTCAGGGACTGTGGGACCTGCCTGGCAGGTGGGTGGTAGTTGGGGCAGTCTCACAGGTGCCTCTAGCGGATGCTCTCGGCCAAAAGGCTCCATAAAATTGGAAGCTGTGAACAGTAGAAGAAACTTCACTACCCAAACCGAAGCTCATCACATCATCCTACTGCTTGCCATCAGAGCTGACAGAGGGCCACAACCCTGTCCTTATTTAATTGTTATCATCAACAACAGTAGCAGCTGTCATCTACTGAGTACCTACAACCTGAAGATAATAACAATATCCAGCACATTCAGTTATTAGGAAAACTGAAAAGATGCAGTTTTTGGTACAGCCAGTTCTGTTAAAACATGACATGTGTATTCCTATAACACACTATGCTATGTAAGAACACATAGTAAAAACTGCAGGGCTTATGGGAAAATCAGATTTGGGAAAGATATTTAAAAACTTCAACAGTGATAAGGATGGATGGATGCATGTATGCATACACATGTGCGTTTATGATAAAGATATAGACCTAAAGTCCTGGCAGTTTTACTGATTAAGTGATTAAGAAACACATGAACACTAAATCAAATGTGTCATTTATCTTATTGAGAAAGACCTAAAGTTTACTTGTGTAAGTACATGCCCAAAGGACTGTATTGGAGGTGGAGGTAGGATAGTTAATTGAAATCAGATGGGAAGTGGTTGCACCAGACATGGGGGAGCTTGCCTCAGAGAGCTTGCCTTGGGGTTTCCCAGTGTGGTAGATGGGAAATATTTAGGCATGTTTTGTGTGCTCCTATGTAGCTTGGTTGGGCGGGTGCAGCTAGTGCTTCCTGCAAATAAAATATGGCAGAAGCAAACATAAGATTTTACATTATGCTCAATATTATTTCCTAACACATCAACTGAGCCGGAATAGTTTCATGTTTCAAATAAGCCTGAGAGTGGAACTAATGGTATGGGGTTCAGAAAGATGCACAGTAAATGATAGCTGTAGTTATGTACAGAAGCTCTGATCTGAACATTAAACTACACAGGACACATGTAAATGATACCATTTTACAGGTGAGTAAAACTGAGGCTTGTTGAGGGTGAATTACTTTCTCAGGGCACCTAGCCAGGAAGGGGCAGATGCCCTGCCCACCCCACTTCAGTCTCCTCTTATACTTCAGCATGGGGTGGTGTGCTAGAGAGACCAGGTTACTGAGGCTTCCAGAACAATCTTCAGCAGTTCAAATTATTATTACCTGGAATGCAAAGGCATATGAGTTATAATGTGCAGACAAATTTATGACACTTCTAATTTGTGCTGCTACCTCAAGTGATATAGTAACTCCTCTCCTCTGTCCTTAGTGATAAGGGAGCAGGAAATACCATGATGTGCTGTGCTGATTTCTAAGACGAAGAAATCCCATATTAATAGAAAGTTTCCTCCCTGGATTGCCCCCACTCTGTTCTCAACTGAGACTCTGGTTCCTTTGATGGAACTTGGTAGCATGTGGCTCACACAGCAGCTCCTGTCCTGTCTGGGCTTCAGGGTAGTTCGCCGGATCAGAGAGGCTGAGGATGAAGGGATCCTTGGTCTCTTGGCTTCCATGAGAGTCACTGTGAGTAGATGTCTCTCTCTGTTGGCTTATGCCAATGCTGGGTGTGGTGTTAACTTTTCTCATTGCTGGGACAAAATACCCAACATACCAAATTAAGGAAGGAAAGATTTAGCTAGCTCACAGTTAGTGGAGGTTTCAGTCCATACTTGTCTGGTACCAAGGCAGTGTGACACATGGCAGAGGGCAGCAGTACAGGGATGCAGAAAACATCAAAACAGCAAGAGCAAAAGGGAAGAGCAGCAGAGAGTAAGCCTCTTTCCCTCCCCCATATTGCATGCAGGGTGCCCACCCTGTGGTGGGTGTAGCACTCACACCCATCATCCCAGCATTGGACCATGAATCAGTCTGCAACTCCTAGAGGCCCACCCCATGACTGCATGAGGCTTTGGGGGGACATCTAGACACAAAGCACAATGCTGGGGTCTCATGAAATCTTCAGGCTGTTTCACATGCGTGCTTCCCTCGGGATCTCTCTTCCTGACCCTGAACTCAGGTACACATCTCTGTTCATGTAACTATCTCCTGATCAGCCTTGACCCATCAAGGTCCATGTCCTCCAGCCTGGAATCATGAAGGCTTCCACGTGTTTCAGAAGTAGAGGGCAAAGCCTGCATGGAGCTCACCAACTATCAGCTGAGGGAAAACTGCACTTTGTGCAGACTTGGCTTTCCTTTTGGTGCTGTAGTTATCCCTTCCCAGTGGTTTTAAAACAGATTCTAGACATCATATGAGCTTCTAATTTTAGTGTATGTCGATTTAGAATCCTTTTATGTTCTTTGTACCAGGAATTAAACTCAGGATCTCACACGTGATAGGCAGGCCCTGTACCATTGAGCTATATTCTTGGCCCTATTCTGATATATATTTCTCACAAGGCTTCTTTTTCAAAATATACCTATAAGGTCACTATCTCAATGAATAAAATAACAGATATCTTCTTTCTTAATATCATTTGCTATGCAGCAATATCCAAGTTACCTCAGTTGTTTTTCATTCAAATTGGTTTCTTTTTCTTTTTTTTTTTTCCATTTATTTTTATTTTATTGAAATACAAATGTCAATCAGACAGTTTCAAAACACCATAACCATACAGAGTCGATGAAATAATACATTGCAAAACATTTTCATAACGTTTTGGTATTGTACAAGGTGCATACATGATATTATATTTTCAGGTTTTTATGTAGCTGAATTATATCAAAGATTCAATAATTATTTACCTAGTGGATGACCATAGCACTAAAAGCCAACATAATATCCTGTCCCACCACCAATAGTGCAGATCTTGCCTCTCATAGAATTATGTAGAAGCACAGCGTTATCTATCCCAACTGTACTGTCTATACACACACAGGATGATTTTTTCTTTCTACAACCCTTCCT
>PVKA01032870.1:0-24918 GCA_004027165.1 Ctenomys sociabilis | reverse complement strand
TTGGTATCATAGAAGGTGCATACATGATGTTATACTTACAGACATTATTATAGCATATGTCTCTTATCAGTAAATTAAGAGAGTGTAGCTGTTTGGATATCTTATTTTTTATACCTGAATTACATCAAAGATTCAATAATTAATACTTTCTACCTTGTTATTTTCCTAGTGGTTGTCCATAGTACTAGAAGCTGACATAATATCCTGTCCAACCACCATTAGTGCAAATCTTGTCTCTCATAGAATTATGTATTTTTTTTTCTCATAGAATTATGTAGAAGCACGGCGTTATCTATCCCAACTGTACTGTCCATACACACATATCATGATTCTTCCTTTCTATACCTGTTTCTTTGTCTACACCTGTCAGAGATGGGCACTCCATTGTCATTCAAATAATTTAGGTGCCTGAACTCGACGACACAATCAACACAGTCCAGCATTCCACAAAATAGTGAATTATCCGAAGAAGTCGACCATAGCCATTTATAGCTCAACTTATTATTATGGCCCTGCGGTGTATACTTCATTTATATACTTTTCTGCTTAATGGTTAATACCTAGATAGAGCAAGACCTGTATACCAACACATGTACTTTTTGTTTCTTATGAGGTCAGTGAAGTCCACTCAGGGTTTATCTTGTAGTCCTGTACCTTATTCTGTAGATCCTTTGTCTGTATCATCCATGTGGATGAGTCACGGCCAATGCTTGACCAGTTTGCTCTCTGTGAGAGCCTGAGAGAAAGTTTAATCTCCATACGACTCTCCCCAGGCACACTATAGAACATGAATTTCATTCCTCTGTTGCTCCATGATCTCCTTGTTCAGAAAATTTGGGGCTCAACTGAATTTTATGTACAGGTTCACCTATGTGATGAGTCTTCGCTCACCATGAAAGGTTAGGGGCAAAATGTTGGCTGGCCTTGTGGCTCTTCTATTTCTCCTATTTTGATCTGTGAACTTAGGTTGTTAACCATCCAGAAGAAAAGCTGATTAGTATCCTGCAGCATATTCCGTTCACTTTGCCTTATTTGACTCAATTGTTTTTAATTGTTGTTGTGTGTTTCCATTTGTATTTCTGCTTTTCACTTCTTATACTAGAGAAATTATACGATATTCACATATGTGTGTCTGGTTTATTTCACTTACGAGTATATGTTCAAGTGGCATCCACTTCAGTATAAATGCTTCAAGCTTACTCTTAATAGCTGAGTAATACTCCATTATATAGGAATACCATATCTCTTTCAACCATTCCTCATTTGATGGACATCTTGGTTGTTTCCAAGATTTTGCTATCACAAATTGTGCTGCTATAAACATAGGTACACATATATCACTATGATACAATGTTTTCAGATCCTTTGGGAAAATTCCCAGTAGGGGGATAGTCGGCTTTAATGGGATTTCTAGTCCTACTGTTTTGAGGAGTCTCTACACTGACCTCCACAATGATTGTACCAGTCTACACTCAAACCAACAGGGAGAAGTGTTCCTTTTTTCCTCATAGCCTCTCTAACATTTGTTGTTGGTTGACTTCCTTATGATAGCCATTCATTCTGGAGTGAGATGGGATCTCAGTGTTGTTTTTATTTGCATTTCACAGATGACTAGCGATATGGAACATTTCTTCATATATTTATTTGCTTCTTTAATTTCGTCCTCTGAGAAGTATGAATTCATCTCAGATGCCCATTTCTGAATCGGGTTTTTAAATTTGAGGGCCCTGTTATATCTTAGTTCTTTATATATTCTAGACAGCAGATCTCTGTCTGATTGCTTATTAGTTAGGATTTTTTCAAAATTTGTGGGTTGTCTTGTCACTCTGTTGACAATTTCTTTTGACATGCAGAAGCTCCTTAAGAAGAGTTGATCCCCACAACTCTTGATTCTTTTTTGAAGGGTTTCAAGAGTTGATTCTTTCAAGTGCTTCCCATGTGAGTATATGTTTGTTCATGAACTCTTTGCCTACCCCTATGTCTTCAAGAGTTCCTCTTACTTTCTCTTCCACGAGATTGAGTGTTTCTGTTTTAATGTTTAGATCTTTAATCCATTTTGACTTTAACTTAGTGCATGCTGATAGAGCTGGGTCAAGTTTTAGTTTTTGGCATGTAGACAGCCATGTTTTCCAGCACGATTTGTTAAAGAGGCTATCCTTCTTCCAGTAAGTATGATTGGCCCCTTTGTTGAAGATCAGATGGCTGAGTGTGTTCATAGATGCTTCTGCACCTTTTGATATATTCCATTGATCCTCAGGTCTATTTTGTTGCCAATACCATGTTGATTTTATCACAGTGGCTTTGAAGTATAATTTCAAATCAGGAATTGTGATGCCTCCTGCCTTGTCATTATTGGACAAGATTGCCTTTGCTATTCTAGGTCGTTTGTGGTTCCAAATATATTTTAGGAATGATTTCTCTATGTCTAGGAGGTATGTTGGTGGCAGTTTGATAGGATTGCATTAAATCTGTACAGCAATTTTGGGAGTATGGCCATCTTCACGATGTTGGTTCTTTCTATCCAGGTGCATGGAATATCTTTCCATTTTCTGAAATCCTATGTAATCTCTTTTCTGAGGGTGTTGTAATTTTCTGTGAAAAGGTCTTTGACTTCCTTGGTTTAGTGAAACCCAAGGCATTTCATTTTCCACGGTGCTATTGTAAAAGGTATTGTTTCTATTGTTTCCTTTTCAGTGTGCTTGTAATCTGTGTAGAGGAATGGTATTGACTTTTGAGTACTGGTTTTGTATCCTGCTATGCTACTGAATTTCCATATTAGTTCTAGTAGCTTCTTGGTGGAATTTTTGGGGTCTTCCAAGTAAAGTATCATGTCATCTGCAAATAGTGATAATTTAACTTCTTAACCTATTCTTAGTCCCTTTATTTCTCCCTTTTTTCTAATGGCTGTTGTTAAGGATTCCAAGACTATATTGAGTAGGAGGGGTGATAGAGGACATCCTTGTCTTGTACCTGATTGAAGATTAAAAGATTTCAGTTTTCCCCCATTCAGGATTATATTAGCTTTTGGGTTGTCATAGATGGCTTTTATCAAGTTAAGGTAGAGTTCATCTATTCCAATTTTCTCTAGGACCTTGAACATGAATGAGTGTTGGACTTTGTCAAAAGCTTTCTCCACATGAATTGAGATGATCATGTGGTTTTTAGATTTCAGTCTATTAATATAGTGTAGTACATTTATAGATTTTCAAATATTGAACCATCTTGCATCCCTGAGATGAATCCTACCTGGTCAAGGTGTATGATCTTCTTGATGATTTGCTGTATTCTATTTGCTAGGATCTCATTGAGCATTTGTGCATCTATATTCATGAGGGAGATTGGCCTGTAGTTCTCTTTTTGTGGTTTTGTCTTTCCCTGGTTTTGGAGTCAGTATTATACTTGCCTCCTGAAATTATTTTGGGAGGACTGTTTCCTTTTCAGTTTCATTGAAGAGTTTGTGGGTGTGGGGATTATATCTTTTATAAATTTCTTACAGAATTCAGCTGTGAATCCATCAGGCCCTGGACTTTTCTTTGTCGGTAGGCTTTTTATTACGTTTCATATTTCGTTGGCTGTTATTGGCTTATTGAGAGTTGTTATATCTTCTTGATTCAGTTTTGGTAATTTGTACCTTTCGGGAAATCTTTCCATTTCTTCTGTGTCTTCTATTCTGTGCCCATAAAGATTCTCGAAGTAACTATTGATAATCTTCTGAATTTTTGCTGGGTCTGTGGTGATTTCACTCTTTCATTCCTTATTGCTTGTCCTTGAATTTTCTTTTGCCTCTTTTGATAAGGTTGGCTAGAGGATCATCAAGTTTATTTAGTCTTTCAAAGAACCAACTTTTTGATTTGTGGATTCTTTGAACTGTTTTCTTCATCTCAATTGAATTAATTTCTGCTCTAATCTTTATGATTTCTTCCCATGTTTGTGCTCTGGGTTTCATTTGCTCTTCTTTTTCTAGTTGTCAGAAGTGCAACATTGGGGTGTTTATTTGTTCCCATTCTGTTTTCCTAATGTGTGAGTTCATAGCTATGATTTTCCCTCTAAGAACTGCTTTCATTGCATCCCATAAATTCCGGCAAATTCTACTTGAATTTTCATTGAATTGTAGATATTGTTGAATTTCTTCTGTGACCCATTGATTGCTGAGTAGGGTGTTTTTTAGTGTCCATGAATTTAGTGGGTTTTTCTGGTTTCTTTTGTCTTTTATTTCCAATTTCTTTGCATTGGGGTCAGATAGTATGCATGGGATAATTTCTATTTTCTTGCACATACTTAGGCATGACCTCTGGACTAGTAAGTGGTCTATTTTGAAAAATGACCCGTTTGCAGCTGAAAAAAATGTGTATTCAGCTGTGGTTGGGTGGAACACTCTGTATATATCTACCAGGTCCATTTATTTCAATCTCTGGTTCAGTTCTGCTATTTCCTTGCTAATTTTTTGTCTGGTTGATCTATCTTTTTGAGATAAGGGTGTGTTAAGGTTTCCTGTTAAGATTGTGTTCTTAGACATTAAATTTTTCATGTCTGTTAAGATTTGTCTTACATAGTTAGATGCTCTTATGTTTGGTACATAGATATTTATGAGTGTTACTTCTCGCTCTTGAATTTTTTCCTGACCAGTATATAGTGGCCTTCTTTTTGTTGTTTGATCATTCTTGGTTTGAAGTTGAGACTGTCTGAGAACAGAATTGCTACTCCTGCTTTTTTCTTAGGTGCTGGGGCATGTGGTATTGTTTTAAATCCTTTGACTTTGAGCGTATGAATGCCCTTTTGAGTTAAGTGTGTTTCTTATATACAGCATATTGTTGGATTTTGTTTCCTAATCCACTGTGCCAGTGTATTTCTCTTAATTGGAGAATTGAGTCCGTGTACATTGATGGTTATAATTGAAATGTACTGACTTACGTTTGTCATGATATTTACCTGGTGTTGTTTACTCCTTTATAACCTGTGTTTAATTGTCCTGTTTAGTGGGTTCCTTCCATTCTCATTCATGGAGTTCTGGTCATTGTGGTCTCTCTTTAGAACATCTTTCAGGAGCCTGTGAAGGGATGGCTTTGTCATCTTGAAATTCTTTAGTTGTTCTTTGTCATGGAAGTATTTCACTTCCCCATCAAAGTTGAAAGAGAGTTTTTCAGGGTATAATAATCTCGGCTGGAATTTGTTTTCATGTAGGACTTGAAGAACTCTGCTCCATGCTCTCCTTGCCTTCATTGTTTGTGTAGAGAAGTTGACTGTAAATTTGATGGGTTTTCCTTTGAATATGAGCTCCTTCTCTCTAGCAGCTTTTAGTACATTATTTTTGTGTTGGAGTTCTGGGATCTTAACTATTATATGTCTCGGTGTGTTTCTACTTGGGTTGAAGTTATTTCATGTTCTGCATGCTTTGGTGACCTGAATGTTGGATTGTTTCCTCATATTTGGGAGGTTTTCTGTGATTATTTCTCCCCAAATTCTTTTTATGTCATTTGTATTGACTCCTTCATTCTTGTTGATACCAATTATTCTCACATTCTTCATCCTGGTGTCATCTTGCAGATGATGGATTACTTTTTTCCTGCATTCTCGTTGTTTTTAAGAGATCCTTTTTCACCTTTTCACTAGCTAACCCGGGATCTTCAAGATCTCATACTCTGTCTTCACTTTCATTCAAATGGTTTTGTAGACTGGTGATTGATATTTTTAGTTCTTCTATGTCTCTTTGACTGTGTTTCATGTGTTGTATTTATTTTCTGTATTGCTCATTCAAGGAATCCATCATATTTGTGATCTCAATTTTTTTATCCATGTCTTCTTTAGAGGTAGTTATTAATTCTTTTTCTTCAGTGCTTCTTCCAAATTGGGTGTATTTCTAGACTTGTTTGTATTTCAGATGCTATGATTTCAAAGAATTCTGTTTTTTCAAAGAATTCTTTTTTGATTTCAGCACCTAGTTCTGCTTTGAGTTCCTCATGATCTTGTTGCTGTTGTGTCTTTGCTTTAGATGTTGTTAATGCATACATTTTAGCTGGAATAGTGCTCTCTGCACTTGTTCTCGATGAGCTTTGTTTTTCCACCCAGTGTTTCTGGAATTCATTTTTTATTTGAGATGCTATATTTTCAGATATTTCTTTTTTAATTTGGGGAATTTCTTCTCATTTTATTTCCTCTATACCTTTCTGGTGTTGTTCCTTTTCTGATGTATCTTTTAATTCATTCATTGAACCTGAGCTAGTGTTCTCTGCCCTTACTGGTGGACTCGAGGTCTGGGATTGTGTTTTTCCCCGTCTTTGTCATTTTGTATAGCGCTGACCTTTGATCTTTGGTGTAGAGCTTTTTTCAGCTATAACCTTAGCTTGTTATGAGAGTTGGGTGCCAGTCTGTTAAGTTTGAGATTATCCAGGTATGCCTGTCCTGGATCTAGCTGTTGTGTTCAGTTCCTTTTTGCTGCAGCTCTTGTGGTTCCCCTCTGTTGTTTCCCTGTTCAGGCGAGCACAAACTGAACTGGAATGCAGAGCAGGTAATGAAAATTCCCTGTTTGTGTGGCTTTGGAGAGAGGATCCGGAATATTGCCAGAGTCAGCCCTCCTGTGTCAGGCAGGTTGCTCCCTAGGTGGGCAGGCCTGGGCTTTGGTGGGTCTGCTTGGCTCCTAAAAGGGTAGTGGATGATCTTATTCATCAGGTAGGCTGTACTGGGTCAGCCAGTCTGTGCTGGGTCCGCAGTCTACAGGTCAGAACCTGAGAAGGCTGGGAAAGGTCCTTCCAGTGCAGCGGGCCTGGAGCCCTCACTCACAGGCCTGGCTGTGCTGGATTTCGGGCCTAGGGGTGATCACTGAGAAATGTCCCTCCCACGTGGCAGGCTTGGAGCCATGGGGTGGGACCGGCAATCTCTGGGAAATGTTTCTCTGATTCGGTTGGCCTGGAGCTCTCACCGGGCCACGGGGGGGTGGGGAAGCAGGGAATTGCTGGGAAATGTCTCTCCGCCACGGTGGGCCTGGTGTTCTATACTCACTGAACTTTGATGCCCAGGGAGTCGGGGAAATTCCCACTCGCTCAGTGGGCTTTAGGGGAGGGGTTCCGGGGAGGTGCTGTTGAGTGGGTCCTGAGGTTTCAGGCCGGTCACTGGCTTGGTGGGCTTGGGGGCGGGGATCCGGGTAGCACACATGGGATGAAGCCCAAGGCTCTCCCTCAGACTCACCATACACTCACTGATCAGGGAAGCCTGGTGAGTTGTGCAAATTCCCACTCACTGGGAGAGCGTGGGGTGGGATCCAGGAAGCTGCTGCCGCTGTCTCAGTCCGGTCTCTGGGGCTGGGCAGCGTGGACGGGATTAAGGAGGCTGCTGGAGTTGGCCGCAGTGTCTCGGCTAGTCTCTGGGGCTGGGCGGCATGGACTGGATCAAGGAGTCTGCTGGAGCCGGCCACGCTGTCTTGGCAGGTCTCTGGGGCTGGGCGGGCATGCCTTCTTGTCATTTTCTACTATGATGTTAGATGGGCATGGTGCAGGTCAGCAGGGCTCTCTACAGAGTATGGGAGGGCCAGTTAGGGTCACCATAGTTCCTGATGTGTGGGATTCAAAGTGGGTTCTACCTTGTCAAGGAGTGGTTGGCCAACTGTAGTTTGAAAAGAATCTGATGATGATGACTGTAGGCCAAAGATGTCTAAGGCTCTCTCAATGGTGTACTGGTGCAGGGTAGTGCTCTGCAAGACTCCACAGGTCACTGTGGTAGTCAGGACTCCCTGGTGGTCTTCAGGGTGAGGAGGGGCAACTGGAATCAGCAAACTCTGGCAGGTGGTGATGGTTAGCCTACCAGATTTGTCCAGTAGTGTTCAGGCCTAGCAGAGGCTGTTGGACTCAGCAAACTGTCAGGAAGGCTGGTGTGTTAGGCTAGGGCTTCTGAGTCTCCTTGAAAGTCTTCAGGGTGAGGGAGGTGGCCAGAATCAGTGAACTCCAGCGAGAGCTGGGGGTTGGCCTACTCGGTCACTCTGAGGGACTTTAGGCCAAACAGAGGCTGTAGGACTCAGAAAACTGCATTTCTTACCATGTGCTAAACAGACCAACCACCTGACTCAGTCAGCTTCTGCCTCCAGAACTGTTTTGTTTACTGAATTTTGCTCAAAAATTAATTCTAATTGAGTTTCTTCAAAAATCGCTATTTTTTTTTCAGGTTGAACTCTTTTATTTTTATTTTTTCCCATAATTTTATTGAGAAACAAATAGCAGTGAGACAGTTTCAAATCAAATGAGTAGGACAGTTTCAATAACTAATACATTGTATATTGTTTTCTTAGTGGTTATTTGTTGTACAAGATGCAGAATGATATTCTATTTACAAACACTATTAGAACAGATCCCTCTATTCATAGAATTAAGAGAATGTAGCCGTGTATCTATTTTAACTATTTTGAATATACAGATGCAAAATGGTCATTCATTTGTATCCCCTTTTTATGGTTAGTTTTGTCAATTAAATATTATAGGTGTGTGAATTCAGCTAAATATTCCAAAATAGTCCAGTAGTCCGTATTTTCCATATGTCCGGCAATGTCAGAAGTTGTTGACTTGAGTCTTTTACAACTCAGCATAATAATATGGCTTGACTTCTTATACTTCAGTTTTATGCTTTTTTGCTGGATGGTTAAGACCAACATAAAACAAGACCTATGTACAAGAATTGTAGCTTTTGTATCTGATTGAGATCAGTCAAATCCCCTCAGGATTTATCCTCAGACCCTGTACTGCAATTTGTAGATTCTTTGTCTGTGTCAGCCATGTGGATGAGTCACAGTCATTGCTTGACCAATTTACTCACTGTGAAAGCCTGAAGGAAGGTTTTCTCTCCATGTGACTCTCGTTGGGCACACTCTACATCATCGATCACTTTCCTGTATGGCCCCATAATCTCCTTGATCAGAAAATTTGGGATGCAACCGAGTTACAGGATGTTACAGTATAGGTTCTCCTAAGGAAAGTGAGAAATTTAAGGATTAAACAATGAAGAGAGGGCAAAGAGAAATGCTAGGAAACAAAACAAGGGCAAAATCATGCATTTATATACCCAAGATGGTTAGGACAATGATCCTGGAAATTTTCAGCAGGTTTTTGAAACTGACAGTTAATTGGTAGGATTCTCACCCTGACTATATATGCACTGTGAATTGAGCAACTGCACTGAAGATAGCAATGTGTAATATTAGGGTCATGCTTGGAATGCCATTATGGTCTTCTAAATATGTACTGCTTTTCATGTCATACCAATTACTGCTATACTGTCTCTCAAGTTAATATTTGTTTGAAAAAAAAAAAAGGTAAGAAATGAAAACGAGACGAGAAAAAAAATGTCAGGACTGTCAAAAAACATCTTGTAAACTCAAATAATGAATCTTGTTTGTGAAAGATCATTGAAATAAGGCCAAAAAAAGAAAGTTGTTTTGTGTTGTTCAATGGTAATAACTGTAGGATGGTACTAAAAGCCTGTATATGAGGCTGTTCTAACAAAGGTTGTCTTAGAAAGTATAAAAATAGAAGGATTTTTCTGGAAACATATACACATGTCTACAGTGTGTTTTCATTACTTATATGGAATTGATACATATGTAATACATGTAAGTTGACCCATGTTACTCAATATTAGTAATACGTAGCAGTTTAAATAATTAAGAGTTTGACTTTAAAATAGCCTAGAGTCCAGGTGTAGTGGTGTGTGTCCAGAATTCTAGTGCTGGGGAGGCTGAAAACAGGAGAATCACTATGAGTTTAAGCTGCGTAGTGAAACCTTGCACAGGAGGGAAAAAAAGCCTGATGATAGAGAACAAGTAATTATAATCAAAGTACAAAATATACTATTTGAACAGTATTAATTAAAATTATAGTTTTAATCTTGAGATCTTTTAAAATATTACCTTGTCAAAACAATGTTTTATAATAAATTAGTTAAAATGTTATGCTTGAGCCATGACTGTTTTCCCTGAATATTTAGCCCTAAAGGATGCTGCTAAACCACTAAAACTACTGTGATATTCAAAATTTTAATATCACAAATTGTGGCAAAAAATAGCTAAATGCACAGGTTAAAAGGAAGGAGTCCTTATAAAAAATATACCTAAACAGTGATAATATCCACATAAACAATCATCTGGTATTATTTGTATTTATTATTGGAACATGTTTACAATATATGTTTTCATTACTTGTATGGAGTTGATACATATATAATACATTTACATAATCCTTTTTCATCCCTTCTCACTCCCTTTGATCCCTTTCCTATTTGAGAAAGATCTATTTCCTAAGTCTTTTATTTTTCTCTTCATTTATAATTTCTCATGTAAGAGAAAACATGCTATATTTAAAGTTGTGAGTGAAGTTTAATATTATGGTCTCAACGTACATCTGTTTTCCTAAAAGTGACTCAAGTTTTATCTTTCTTTATGGCAGAGTGAATAGTGTTCTGTTGTATGTGAACACCACATTGTCTTTATTTGTTCATTACAAAGGTGATGGTATTGTTATTTTAAAGATATACCTGAAGTAATGGAAAGAATGCACTTTATAACAGATAAAAATTTTAGTTCTGAGAACTAATGGAAGAGATCTGAAAGAACTAGCTACTTCTACAATGATAATTACAATCCTACAAAGTATGCCAGTGAGATTCTGAACCAACCCATGATTAAGCACATTCAACCTATAACCGTATAGAATTTCTGAAGCATTCTTTGAGCCAGCATGACTTCAAAAATTTATAATTGTAGGATAGGTAAAGGACAAGTTTAGCTGTCTTTCTGCTTTAATGACATCATACCTATCTGATTTTATAGGTGAGGAAGAACTGAGGGAAACTAAGAAACTAAAGGACATCGCTGAAGTTGATTAGTTATTGTCAGGTTAGATGTTATGATAGTTTTTCAGAATAATATGGTTTCAGATGAGATGTCCTCTGACATTTACAAGATCCGGGAGATTGCGGATGGGCTGTGCCTGAAGATGGTCAGTAGAACAGAGGGTAACATTGATGACTCGCTCATTGGTGGCAATGCCTCTGCTGAAGGTCCAGAAGGTGAAGGCACCGAAAGCACAATAGTCACTGGTGTAGATATTGTAATGAACCATCACTTGCAGGAAACCAACTTCACAAAAGAGGCCTACAAGAAGTATATCAAAGATTATATGAAATCAATCAAAGGCAAACTTGAAGAACAAAGACCAGAAAGAGTAAAGCCATTTATGACGGGGGCTGCAGAGCAAATCAAGCACATCCTTGCTAATTTCAAAAACTATCAGTTCTTTATTGGTGCAAACATGAATCCAGATGGCATGGTTGCTCTCCTGGACTACTGTGAGGATGGTGTGACCCTATTTATGATTTTCTTTAAGGATGCTTTAGAAATGGAAAAATGTTAATGGATTCGATGGTAACCTTGGATCTATCACTTGTCATAATTGGCTGCTGCTTGTCATCTACACTACACCAGGATTTTACACAAATGGGACTGATGTCATCTTGAACGCTTCGTTTTATTTTGACCGTGATTTATTTGGAGTGGAGGCATTGTTTTTTAGGGAAAAAAACAAGTCATGTAGGTTGTCTAAAAATAAAGTGTATTTAAACTAAAAAAAACCCACAGTTTCTGTATTCCACATTTTCATCATATGTTCATTATGCCCTTTTACCCTTTAATGGTGATGGGGATTAAACCCAAGACCTCCCATGTGCTAAACACATGCTCTGATGAGCTACACATCCCTTGTCCTTTTTCTGTTTTTTTTTTTTTAACAGTAATTTTGCCTTGAAATTTCTTTTAGTTTTCACTAAAGAAGACAAAACAAGTTATCTCAGTCCCTGCATCTGCCTAATCAGTCAGTCACTTGAATCTATTGAGCTATCTGGCCTGCCCAAAGCAATTTCTTATAAATTATTTATCATGATGCTGTAGTCAGGGAGAGAATTGAATCAAGTATATGATGAAAGTAGACTAGCACATAAGCAAAAAAAGCTTTGAGAAGACCATAGTTAATATTCAGTTATCTAATAAAATATGGTAGTAGTATGAGATACTATGGCTATGTATCCATTTTGGTGCTTTATAATTTCTAGAAAGGTAATTTGTAAAGAATAATCTAAAATCTTTTAGCAAAGCAAAAATTTTAAATTTGGAGGTTTTTTTTTCTTGTTGTTTTTCCAGTCTCCTGGAATCAGACTCCTCCCTTAAATAGATCTTTGTAAAAGATTAAATTTATTCCAGTAAATTCTTGTTTCCCAAAGATTTTGTGGTGATCAAATATCTCCTAAATTCTTCCAGCAAATACTTGGAAGTATTGGAATAGTAATATCAAGTATTGGAAAGAGTAGTTGGCTTACTCTGTTCTATCAGTTATCTTGGTGCAATATTAAAGCCATTAGCAATTACCACTCATCAATCTTGTGACCTGCTCTTGCAGTTAATCTAAGGCTAACTTCCTTTTATCACTGAAATGCATTTCATAAGCATTTTTTCCTCCCTCTCTTTTGACTGCATTTCCCTCATGTTTTCCATTAGTAGAGATACAGAGTAATTTTAATATAACCATACTGTTAGTCAAATCCCCTTTAAAAATGTGTGTTCCCTAAATCAGATGCATTCATTTGTAATGCTCACTTCTTTCTTCCTTACCCTATCCCTGAAGAAAACAAAATAAAACAAAACAGTTTTTTAGATAAGAATTCTTTTAATAGGCACAAAGTAGAAGAACTATGTTGCTCCTCATGAAGACACAAAGGAGGGAAAGAACTGAGTGACAGGATGCTTTGGATGAGTGTTTAGATCATTTAAAAAAGTGAGACTCTTGTCCTACCCTCTTTAGGGATACTGGAAAGTAAAGCTGTACACTATACGCCACAATTGCTGTGTGATAAGGTTTAGATACCACTACCTCCAGTCACTGTGCTCACATCTTGTGAGTTAAAAGTGAAATGACCATTTACCCACGTATCTTTAAATTATTAGCATGGAATATGTTTTTATGAGTATTAAGATTGCCTGATTTAATTAAAATAGTAATTGAAACACCAAAATGTTGACATTTGACTTTGTTGCCTTTCTTGCATCTGTTACAGTCATCAAGTCTCAGCTAAAACATAATTTTTATTGAGACATTATTTGATATGCTACTTTTTATCTAAGATGAAAGTATTTTATATATATTTTGTGTATGTATTTATGTTTATGAAAATACTTATGCACTCACACTTAATATATTAAGAAATAAGGGAAGAATGAACCATGCATTGTCAAAGAAGTCTCTAAAGTGATTGCACATCTTAAATTCCATTACAATGTATGAGAGTTTCATTTGCTCCATATCTAATTCATTAAATGGTGTTAATCCTTTGTATTTAATATTCTGAGTGTGAGATATTATCTGTAGGAATTTTAATTCTCATTAGAATATTTGAGCTATTTTATTTTATTTTTTATTGAGGAACAAATATCAATGAGACAGTTTCAAATCAAATTAGTAGGACAGATTCAGCAATTAATACATTGCACATTGTGTAGTGGCTTTTTGTTGTACAAGATGCATACATGATACTCTATCTACAAACACTATTAGAGCAGATGCTTCTCATCAATGAATTCAGAGAATGTAGCTGTATACCTTATCTTTTTTTTAAGCTGAACTATAGTACAGTTTCAATAATTAATACTTTTTACATTTTTATCTTCCTAGTGGTTATCCATAGTACAAGAAGCAGACAGGATATCCTGTCCAAACACTTTTAGTGCAAATCTTTCTTCTATAGAATTATGCAAAAATACTGCAGTTATTCTAACTGTTCTGTTTATACAAACACAGAATGGTTCTTCCTTTGTATCTCCTTTTTTTTGTTTAGTCCTGTCACAGATTGGTATTCTATTGTCATTCAATTATTATAGGTGCTTGAATTCAGTGAAACAATCCAACACAGTCCAGCAGTCCACAATAATAGTGGGTTATCCAAAGTTGTTGACTAGAGCCATTTGCAGTATTTGAGCTATTTTTCATATAACTGTTTGCCATTCATATCCTGTTTTGTAAAGTGTATAGTCACTCTTGCTTCTCACTGGGAGTTATTAGTCTTTTATTTTTGACAAGTAGAGGTTGTTTGTGTCCTTGTTATATTTTTTTCAAATTGTTTTCTTTTATTTAACCAGTGACAATATTACATAAAAGAAATTAATACTTTCACCATTTTAAAACTATTGAAATTTTTAAAGAGAAGGTAATATTTAAAATGGAAACTTCAAAATTTTAAGTTTAAGACAAAAATTGTACTCTGTTATTTTTTATTTCAGGTGCAGTTAAAAACTACCATTTCCAGTCAGTATGTAATTCGGATGCAACCAACTAATAGGTGCCTTTCTACACTGGAGTGTGCAGCTGTTGCTCTTTCTATCTTGGAGAAAAATAATTACATCCTGGAGGTAGGTGGAAGACTAGTTTTTGCAAGTAGAAGTTTGGTTTAGATTTCATTTAGAAAATTTAGACATGTTTGTTTATCTTGTTAGATTTGTACCTTAAGTGACAAGTAGAATATATCTGATAGAAATGTATGTACTTTATAACCCTCTTTCTCCCTCTGGTTTATTTCTTTGTTGGCTTAGCATTCCAAATTGCATAATTTAAATATTCATACTTAACTGTGCAAATAGCATTTTGTAATATGCTAATTTGCATTTTAAGTAGCATGATATAAATTATATATATATATGTATTTTTGTTTTTTTTAGTAGTTTGTATTCTCTTTTGTTTAACTTTTTTCTTTTTAATTAAGAGAACAGGGCAGGCCAAATAGCTCAGCAGATTAAAGTTCCTGCAAACAGGTGCACCGCCCAGGGATTCAATCCCTAGGCCTGCTGTGCTGGCCCTGGGATGTGCTGAGGCAGCAGTTTTTTTTTTTTCTTTTTTTTTTTTTTTCTGAGCAGAATATATTTATTGAGGGAAAGAAAGCTCCTGTCTGAGAGAGGGAAAGGAGGGGGGCCTCGACCTGGTAGTCCCTAGGAAGCTGTCTCTTCCAAGGACTTTTATAGTGCAAAAAATATAAACTTGCTTAGGTGGATGTGGGGTGGGACAAAACTATGGTCAACCAGTGGGATCACAAACACCATTGCTCAGGTAAGATTGATTAAGTCTGGGACCAAATGGGGGAAGGGAGTCACATAGCAAGGGAGAATGAATGTAAAATAGGAGCTTATGAGGCAGCAATTGAGACTGGGCGTGGTGGCACAGCCTGTAATCCCTGCATTTGGGAGGCTGTAAAAGGGAGAGTTACTATGAGTCCAATCTAATAGTGAGACCCTGAACACGCTGTCAGCCTTTCCCTAAAATACAAGGGAAAAAGTAATTAATTAAGTAAGAGAACATTGCAGATCAACTTTTTTAGTAGCATCGTTGCCTTTATTTGAGGAACTATACTGTTTGTTGAGTTTAATCTTATTAAATTTGTGTAGTATGTGAAAAAGATACTTTTAGAAGATTTTTTTTTTTTTTTTTTTGTATTTTAGGGAAGGGTCTACAGGTTGTTTGAGGCCTCACTACTAGATCGGACTCTAGTGATCTACCTGTTTACAGCCTCCCAAGAACTGGGATTACAGGCTGGTATCACCATACCCAGTCTCAATTGCACCCTGGAAGCGGGGCAGCACGGCAGGCCTGGGGATAGAACCTCAGCCCCTGTGCCTGCTTGTAGGCACTTTAATCTGCTGAACTATTTGGTCAGCCCCTAGAAGATATTTTTTAAAGAGCAATACCTATAGAATATGAAAATTCTATAACTTATAGTCATCTTTCTATTTAATTTCCATAGGAGTCTGATAATTGCATATATAGTTAATAATCAGCAAAAACTAATATTTCATTGAGCTTTCTAATGATCTTTAGGAACTTTTGCATTTTTAATAGCAGAAAATAAAATATTAAGAGTTTTAAATAATTAAAATATATTAATAACTGCAGCTGAGGAAGAAAAGTCAGCATAAGTAATATAACTAAGTGAAATTTATAGCTTCCTCTCCAAAACATGCACAACACATACACACACATGCCCCACAACACATATGAACAAAATACTACTGTTTCTTGCCTTCTTTCCCATTATTAATTATGATTATTACTGTAAGATTTTGCTAAGCCGTGACCGAAGTTTCAATTATGGGTAAAAGTTCAGTTATAATAACTAGATTAGTTATCAAAATATTAATCCTAAAGAGAATAAAAAGCTCTCAAGGGCAAAGAGTGTTGAGAGTGTCAGAAGCAACCTTCAAACTTTCTTTTTCCTCCCTGACCCCAAGCTGTGAAAAGTGTCAGAGTTGGATACTTTTCTTTTAAAAGAAATAGGCTTTCATAAACACTTCTTTTTGGATGTGTATGTGTGTGAATGAGTAGAGTTTGTTTGGGTCTAGGCAATTTCACATTCATTTGAGGAAGAAAAGTTCACCATGGAACCTAGTTCTTTACCCTAATGATTTAGGATTATTCTGCTTATAACAATAATAGCATAGTAAAACAACATAAGTGATACGGGTTATACCTCTACTATTAATGCTGCTGTTGCAGCATTTTATTCTGATATTAATTAATGTACCATTAAGGCAGAAAGCTTACTTGCCAAGTACCTAGATTTACTCATGAACCCAGCCCTCAATGCAATATTTTATATTTCCTTATACTTGTTTGTTTGTTTTTGTTTATCCAACATGGTCTCTTTATGTTCTTGAACAAAATAAAAAATACACTTTGTGTAGACATATTAACAGAAAGATAGTACCTAATGCTGTTGTTTAAAGTTGCTTTTTGTGCCAGCTCTGTTTTCCTATTTGTTCATGTAAAAATGTAGGTGCAGACAGCATTAGACCAAAGACTTATTAAATGCTCAGTGTTAGGCCAGCCAGATAGTTCAGCAGATTGAAGTGCCTGCTTAGGCTGACACAGGGGCTTGGGGTTTGATCCCGGGCCTGCTATGCTGGCCCTGCCCTCAATGCACACTGAGACAGCGATACTGGGCATGGTGATGCATGCCTGTAATCCCTGAGTTTGGGAGGCTGAAAAAACAGAAGGATCACTATCAGTCTGATATATGAAGTAAGACCCTATAGACCTTGTACTAAATATATATCTTTTAAAAAGCTCAGTGCTTTAGGGAAAAATACTTTCTTTGGCTGTGTATTTAAAACTTCTTTCCTGTTTTGGGGGGCTGAAGAAAATTCTCTGTGGACTTTCATCTTTTGTTTCCATAGCTAGAACTGAATCTTTACAGCTTCAGTTTTGGTAATGCTGGGCTTATAGCACTAATAGCATAGTAAAACAATGTAAGGGATAGGGGTTATACCACTACTATTAATGCTGCTGCTGCTTTCCACCTCCCCAGTTTTATTCATTATGTACTATCACGGCAGAAATCTTACTAGCCAAGAATATTTCAGTTTGTATTTTACCATTACTTTATATTGTACAAGTACCTATGATGATTTCTTTCAAAATTGGAAAGGAAATTTTCATAAAAAATACATTAGATACTAAGGACAAGCTTCTCAATATTTTTAATATTTTTACCATTTTTACTGCTTGATGTAACCAAAAGCATTTATTGGTAGCATAAAGCTAAAAGTGGCCAGAGATATAGCTCACAGGCAGGGGCTATAGCTCACAGGCAGGGGCTATAGCTCAGTGGCACAAGTGTTTGCCTGGCAAGCTCAAGGTCCTGAGTTTGATTCCTGGTGCAAAAAGAAGCTAAAAGCTGGCCCTTTCTTTCAATAGATTAGATGTGCTTTGTAATGCAACATCCTACAAACCAAAAAGGGATCTTTACAATGCAACCTGATACTTGCAAAATATTTTATATTCTAAGAGTACTGTCTAACAACAGACAAAATTTAAGACAAAGAATAATGACAAGACTCGTCATCTCTTCAGCCTTGGTGATTATATTTAGATCAAATTTAGGAAAAACCCCCAAAGTAATACTGAGATCCTAGAGTACTCATTCTATTTGTTTTGCTCTCTAGTAGTAGGCTAACTCTAGTGCCCAGGAATAGAAAACTGAAGACTGAAAATCGTATCTGATGTGAGAGGTTCTAATAAGTAGGTTTGTGGGAACAGGAGCAGAAAAAGTATATAATGAAGTATTACAAGTTGCTTATTATTATAGATGGCAAAAGCAGACTACCAATTTATAATAAAAGTTGCTTTTGAGCTGGGGAGATAGCTGGGTGGTCTAAGCTTAGCAAGTACAAGGTCGCATGTTCAATCCCCAGTACTGCATGCCATGCTGGCCACTGAAACCAGGCACTCCTGTAATCTCAGCGCTGGGAGGCCAAGACAGGAGGATCACTATGAGTCTGAGCTGTGAAGTGAGGCCTATACCAAATACATAAATGAAAGATTAAAAAGAATAAGAATTGCTTTCTGAAAAGGGGAGCTCTCAGTTCCACCAGTTTAAGTTTAGTTTTCATAAAATATTAGCATGTTTCTCTATGGAGCAGAATTACTGTGTGCTGCAAAAATAGGTATACACATTTCTGCTTAGTAACCTTTGTTGGGACAATTCTAATAGAATTTTAGGGTGTTAGAGGAAAACAGTAAATTTTCATCATTTCATTCTTTAAGTTTGGCATTGAACATCTTTGTTAAGAGTGGATATTTTGATCCACTCTTCATTTATTCTAGAGAAGTTTTCAGTGATCTGGAATTAGCATGTTATAAAATCATAGATCATAGCTTCCTGGAAGTAGCACATATGGACTTGAAAGAGGCTTGAATTATAATTTCATCACTTTATTATTATCACCCTTTGCCATTTATGCTTGTTTTATTACCTGTAATATATAAAAAAATTAGTTATCTCATTGAGTAGCCAGGTGTGATAGTGTATACCTATAATTTGAGCTACTTGAAAGGCTGAGAGAGGGGGATTGCATGCTCAAGGCCAAGCAAGACCTTGTCTCAAAATGAAAAAATAAAAACAATTAGAGATGTAGCACAGTAGTAGAGTACCACTAGATTCAATCACTAGTACCACACACACAAAAAGATTGAATGAGATAATGGGATACCACAGGCCACCCCTTATTCGTGCCTATAGATTGACAAAAGAATTTTGAAATAAGCATTTGATTTACTTAATATATCGTGTGACTTTTTATACATCTGGAGGCTACAGCTTGGGGACTTTTTTCATTACAGTATCTCCTGTAAAGTAAAGTTTTACTTTATAAACTTTCAAGGGCAGTTTTGGAAAAGGTTTTGAGCCACACATAGTTTGGCTCAACCCATTGTCAAGGTCTGGTAGCAACAGGCGCTTGAAATCTTATTTCTCTTTTTTAAAATTAATTTTATTGAGAAACAAATAGCAATGAGACAGTTTCAAAACCAATTAATACGACAGTTTCAGTAATTAGTACATTGCATATTGTTGTCTTCATAGTGGTTATTCATAATACAAGATGCAGACATGATATCCTGTCCAAACACTATTAGTATAAATCTTTCTTCTATAGCTGTATATCTATCCTATTTTGTATATACAGATACAAAATGGTCCTTCAGTTGTATTCCCCCTTTTTTTTAGTTTTGTCAGAGATGGGTATTCCATTGCCATTTAAATATTGTAGGTGCGTGAATTCAGCAAAATAATCCAATATAGAACAGTAGTCCATAATACTAGTGAATTATCCATAGGACTGGCAATGTCAGAAGTTGTTGACTTGAGCCTTTTTACAGCTCAGCATATTAATATGGCTTTACTTTTTATACCTCATTTTTATACTTTTGCAATCTTATCTCTTTACCCATATAGATCAAAGGACTTACAAAGAACTGGATTTTCCCCAAATTATGATTCAGAAAAAATTTATTTTACAAGTAGATGGTTTTCTTTGTTTCCCTAAAGCAATCTCTTTTTTTAAACATATGTATTGCCTTTAATATGATGGTTTTCATTTATGTAGAAACATTTCACTTGTTATCTAGTAATATGTTTAACACTTTCAATGTACACATGAAGAAAATGAGGCAAGAGCTTATATTACTTATCTCAGAGTATATGCCGGTAAATCAGATAGCATCAGTTAAGCTAGGCAGGGTTAAAGTTAAAGTGGTATAAGATGACAAAAGGCTGTTCCTCTTTCTTACTGTCTGATCAGTGGGCTTTCTCTTTGTAGTGATTCAGGGACACAATTTGGTGGAGAAAAGATCTAGACCCATCACTACTTTCACAAGGGAGAGGCATGGAAGCAGTGAAGCCCAGAGCTTTTTCAAGGCTTCTGTCCCAAGGTGGCACACATTATTTATGCTTGTATTTCATTAAACAAAGCAAATTAAGAGTTATGCCTATCTTCAAAGGGTGATTGAAAATGCAGTCTGGTGAAGTGCTAAGGAGAACAGACTTATTTATTAATAGCCTATCACTATTCTGATTTATCAGCTGCAGAGGATTAAGAATTTCCCACTAAGATTAGGAGAGCACACTTCTGGGTTTGGGTACTATACATGTATAGTTCCAGCCAGTTTCTCTCAAGCTGTTACCCATCTTTGTGCTGCCTTGCCTTCCTGCCATAATGTTTCTGCCTTGGAGCCAGCTGAATATGAGCATAATCTTCCCAAACCAGGAGCTAAATTAAACTTTTCCTACTTTAAGATGTGAGTATTGGAATTTTGCCCAGTATTGGGGAAATGGTCTCATATATTACCATAGGGACTACTGTATAGAAGAAATGGAAACTTAATTCAGATTTGTGTGTCTCCAAAATTCATTCTCACTACCTCAGTAAATGGATAGTATCATATCTTGAGGATATAAAAGTTGAAGGCCCTTGACTGTAAAGATACTAAGTATTTTCTTATCCCTGAAAATTTAATCTAATAACCATTATAAAATCTCAGTAGAGTCTCGTTTTATTCTCTTTGTAGTTTCAGGCATATTTCCTACTAGTGTTTCAAAATCCAATTTGTCCATTGGGTTGACCTCTGTAAAGTAGTGTATAGTTGTTTTTCCTTTTCCTTTTCTGGTTTTTTTTTTGTTTTTGTTTTTTTAAATAAATTATGAGAGTATGCCTTAAGGGCTTCCACAGCAATATGGTATACAAGTTTTACAAGATGTCTTTTTTTAAATTCATAGATATTGATTAGGATTATTTGACTGCATGAAAACAGTATTTATTTCATGAGTGAAGTCAAATGAGAGGGTTTTTTCTCCTCCAAATTAGATATATTGAGATGGGCAGTCCTGTAGTTAGAATGCCCCTTGGAAAGCACATCGTAGGTTTCTTTGATCTGTCCATTATCTTAGTGTTTATTGCCTACTGCTCATTTGCTGCTTGTTCCATCTCTATCAGTCATTTTCCAGGTATGAATAAGGAACACAATGCCTATGCCTGTTAAATCTGCCAGCTTTTAAAAAGTACATTTAGAAGCTCCATCCAGGGGCATACTATTTTCAGTAGACTGTGTCATTTAGTCAATGGGATGTTATTAACTGGATAGATTGCCACCTTGAGTGAAATTGGGATTTTTTTAAATAAGAAAATAATGGATTTAGAGAAGCAACTATGGGTTCATTGTAAATTAAAGCCTTTTCTCCTACTTGAAGTTATATGTAGGAGAATAAATTTTCATATAAACGTTGTGAAAATTTTTTAGTTAAATTTTTCATTTTTTTCCTTTTATGTATCATTAACAGTATGTTCAATCATAATTTTTTTTGCTATCATTACTTAAAAAAAGATTTATATTAGGAGTCTAAAGTCCAAGGAGAAAATCAGACCTAAATTATGTTTTATAAGCTGGCATAGTTTTTAATTTAAATAACTTTAGATAGAATATGTACAGTAGTTGTGTTATACCCTCCAATGTTCTTGGTTACCCTACAGATTTATTCAGCTCATGTTTATGGTACATGGTTGGCCCTATAGGTATTTGAATTTAGACAGATACATATACAGTTATAGTAATTTCAGATGCCCTAAGAACTGAACCTGTAATGTGTATGTTGTGACTACTCTCTCACAGACTACTGTGAGAGAAGTAGTAAGCCACTTGGTAGTTACTGCCTTCGTTTGTTTTCAAGTGCCAGTAAGATTGCATTAATTTATGATTAACACTGAATTAGCTCATTGGATATGCTTATTTATTTCTTTTAGTCTGTGTAACATTAAATTTTTACAATGGTAACAATATTTCATTGTTTGAATAAAGTGTAAAATTTAGTTAAGACTTTCTTAGCTACATAGGAAATAAGTATTACCAAAATTCTTGGGGATGGGAAGATAGCTTAGTAGAACAAGCACTTGCCTGGCAGAGTACCAGGTCCTGAGTTCAATCTCCAGTACTGCCAAAAAAAAAACCCCCCAAAAAAAAAAACAGACTAAAATTCTTAGTGGTAGGGAATTTATGAATTTAAAACTTTATTTAGAAACAATACATATTTAAATATTTATTTATTTTATAGTTAAAATCCAATAATGAAAAACATAGTAATCTGTTTTTGAAGAAAGTTATAAAATGTTATGATCTGTCACAAACACTTATTTAGTGCCATTTTTTTTTTTCTTAACAGACCTTACTTCGTCCTCTTCAAGCTTTATGCTCTTTCCAGCTTCAATATGGTGCTCAAATTCGTCTCAGCAAGGAATACCTTCTGAAAAATGGATTGTATCCTAAGCCAATGCCAAAGAACAAACGCAAACTCAGGAAAATGGAACTCTTAATGAACAGTGTCAAAATTTAGTAGTTACTCTTCCGGTGCTAATTTACTTGTTTTAGCAGAAAATGCCACGTTCAGTTTTCATCAAGTTTAAGTCGTGGGCTTTTGACTTTATAAAGAAGAAGGAGGGTTGCTACTAATCTTGTTCAGAAGAAGGAAATAAACTAAATAGCCATAAAACAAAACAAAAACTTATTTGACTCAGTGAATAGCAATATTTCATACTGTCTTTATTTTTTAAAAATATGTCTCTAATATGCTTTTTCTAATCCATAATTTAAAATATATGTTGCTGAGCTGTGGTAAAGTGTTCTCATATATAAAATGGAAAGAGATTGTGCCTGATTGGAACAGTATTGTTTCCATTAATGTTTGTAAATAACTAATTGCATTCTAATAATAGGATATTATTATCCTATTACATCAGTTTGTAAACTTGTACATGAGCTTCATGGTTTGAAATAAGTAGCAAAAGAAAATAATGATAATAAAGGGGTTTAAATTGAGTTTATTTTATAAAATACTATAAAGAAAAAACTTTACCTATTAAACTTGAGTGCAACTAATATATTTTCTGTTAATTGCCAGAATATTACAGAAAGGTGCATGTTATTTTGAAATAATACACATTTTTGTTTAAAGTCACTCTGGATAAGTTCTGACTTTTCAACATTAATTGAAAAGGTTTTGTGACTGTAGTAAAGTTTTTAGATTTTATCAGCTAGAAGTATTTAAATCTTTTTTAATGGGACAAAGAACCTTTAATTTGAAAGAGCAATTTCCCACACAGCCACTGAGAAAATATTTATTGGAATTTTACATAGAATAAGACAAATGTATGTAATGTATAATTTACATTTACAACGGGACCAGGGAGATGGCTCAGTGGAATAAGCGCTTCCCTGGCAAGTGCAAGGGCCTGAATTCGATTCCTGGTTCTGCCAAAAAAAAAAAACAACCCTATCCCAGGTACCTATTTAGCAAGAAGGAAAAAATTAATTTGCTTTGATTTTTGTGACTTCTAGAGTTTCTTTGATCTAGTGCTGAATTTGAAGGAAAAGCTAAGCATGCACCACATGGTAAGCCTGATAAATATTGTTTATCAGGCAGGGTACATGAACATGTCAGTAGTGGTTTCTGACAATTTTCATGCTCTTTTGTTTGTTTCTTTTTGACCTAGATTAGAACTTTCTTAGACCTTACGTTGGTTGTTACTAGAAGCTAATGTATGTTCAGGAAAACTATGCAGAAAATATTTTAAAATATTAAATAGAAGTTAGATTTTGTTATTTTTATTTTTATTTTTTTTTGGCAGAACTGGGGGTTCAACTGAGGCCCTTGCGCATGTCATGGAACTGCTTATTCCACTGAGCCATCTCCCCAGCCCTCAGAAGTTAGATTTCTATCTTTCACTGCTAACTTATTTTTGGATTTAAATGCAGATTAGGTTATTTGTAATCTAAAATATCTATTGTCAAATGATTATTTGGTGTAATAAAAAACTGTGTGATAATGGATAATGCTTCTTAAGTTGATTAAAGTCATCTTGCAATTATTGTATGTTGAAATTAAACTTCACAAGTTTTCATTTGTATTTCAAAACAGTTTGTGTGGCCTTTTAAAAAAAGGCTGACACTAAATATTTTGCCTTGCATTTTACCATGATCTCAAAGACATAGTAAACAGATGCACACACAAAAACACAAAAAGCCAATTCTTTTAGGCTCAAATGGTTTAGTGGAAAGAAACTCCCATCCTGCTAGATGCCTGATATGAGTTTATGTTCTCTGAGATCAAAAAATTTATTCTAGCAACAACAGAAATTAAGAGCAGAATCTACTGGGGAAAGAAAATTTCTGTCTTAAGATTGAAGGGGTCCCAAGTGGGTTACCCTGTCTTGCCTGTTTTAGAATAACTTCTATTTAGGTCTTTTAAGTACATTTGAGAGTATTTTTGAACACTCAAAAAATTTAAGGTTCATCGTTTTGGGAAATATATGAACTCTTCTTTAAGAAAACATGTATTTCCAAGTTATTTTTTTGTTTGACTAACTTTGTACTGACCTATTAATAGTTGATTTCATTTAATCTTTTCTGGTATACAATACTTTTCTAGTCACTTGTTCTTTCTTTTTTCTTTTTTTTTTTTTTGTCACACTGGCAAGATGTTCTGCTCCTGAATCAGCTGGGTGGTAGTCACTTGTTCTTTTAAAATATA
>PVKA01032869.1:0-24919 GCA_004027165.1 Ctenomys sociabilis | reverse complement strand
TGTGTGTGTGTATGTGTGTGTGGTGGGGGCAGGGAACGGCATGTTTAAGGCACCATCTTGGAAACAGAACAGATTCCCACCAAGTCACAGACCTGCTAGTATTCTGACTTTGGCCTCCTTGGGCTCTAGAAACATGAGAACTGGAAAAGTAATTTTTTTTTTTTTTAAACGACATTATCTGCCCTCAGATAAATGGTCATTGCAGCATCAACAGACAAGGCCATAGGATGTGCATGGTGAAAATACCTGGTCGTATGCAATTTACCACCTCACCATACTGCTCGGTGGCTGTGAAGGAAATGTATTCACATTGTTGTGCAACTATTACCAACATTCATCTCCAGAACCTTTTCATCTTTTAACAACTGAAACTGTGGATCCATTAATAATAAATCTTCTGTTTAAAAATATATATTTCAACATCTCTGAAATGGCATGGGTATTATTCCTGATGGCATGACGAGGTTTAATTATCAGTGTTTTTCATTCTCAGCAGTATATAAAGTTGTGAGGCATCTTACAATCAGTGTCATCTTAGAGCTGTTGAAGTGGGACAATTTCATTTCTGTACACTCTGGTTTGGAGTCTTTCGGGCGGACCTAAGTCTCTCTGTCACACAGAGTGAAGCAGCCCTACCCTTGGGGACAGAAGTCACCAGACCCACCGAACCTTGGACTCTGGTATACAAGAGAGACCCTTCCTTATCTGACCAGGAAACCACTGTGACAGGGACTTGTTGCTCTTCCTGGGGCTGGAGACCGCCTCCAGGTGGGGCTGGGGCTCCCCTCTAGCCTGTGAGCCTCCCAAGGAGGAGGGCTGACACCATCTGTGTACTCAGGCCAATACCTGAGCACAGTGATAGTTATTCTACCTCTTCTGACTGGTCTCATGGTCATCTGTATGACTCCTCTGTGGCTTTGTGTGATGCCCGCTGTGACTGCCTGGCCGACCCCTGACCCCAGCCGGGGCCATGTCCCAGGAGCTGCAGATCCACTGCCACAGCAGGTGATCCTTGTGTGAAGGACAAACCTGGGGTACCTCCTGCACCCTGAACACAGGAGGAAATGGGCTCTGGGGTGTGGCTTACCCACATCCCATGGCTTCAGATGATGGACAACTGACTACAGCTGTGGTGTCCATGGCCTCCTCACAAAAATTAATAATAACTACACCTTATGGGCTTGAGTGAGGGCTAAATGAAGTGATGTGTGTGTTTAGAAAGGTGCCCAGCTCGTGCTTAGGGCTCAAGAAATGTTAGTCGTTATTACTCTTATTCTTCTTCTTCTTTTGTGGAATTGGGGATTGAACTCAGGCCCTTGCGCTTGCCAGGGAAGTGCTTATTCTACTCAGTCATCTCCCTGGCCCCCTACTCTTATTATTAATACTGGGTGCCCCACTTCTTAAGACAGAGCTCGTTAGGCCTACTGAACCTTGGATTTGGGCACAGGAAAGCTCTAAACAATAACTCTAAAATGTCGACAGTGGCGTGAGCAATACTGGGTGCCCCACTTCTTAAGACAGAGTTCGTTAGGCCTACTGAACCTTGGATTTGGGCACAGGAAAGCTCTAAACAATAACTCTAAAATGTCGACAGTGGCGTGAGCTTCAGGGAGTGTAAGCACGTCCACTGTCCTATTGTCCTACCACCCATTCCTCAGGTGTTGCATGTATCTGCTCTAGGAGTGGGGACAGGAAGAAAAGCCATTTCTAAAAAATCTAGCTCTAACTTTTCAACGCTATGCTGGAGGGCCAAAAGATGGAACTGAGCTCAGAGAGCCTTGTTGGTGGCCTTCCTAGAGGAGAGTGGCCATGTCCCAGTGGACTTGGGAGGGAAGCCGTTGAGTGCGTGGGGGCGAGAGCAGCGCTGTGGCCAGGTGTGAGCCTTGGCCCCTTGAGGTTGGGAGACCTGGAACTCTTCTCTGTCTTCGCAGCTCTGAGCCCACAGTGACAGGGAGTGGAGGACAGTGACTGGGGTCTGCCCTTGAGCGCTTCCCTCATGCCAAGGTGCCATCAGCTGTCCCCTCCAGAGCCGCTGCGGCACAGAAGGGATCTGGTAGAAGAAGGGGCAGTGGGGACATGAGGCCAACAGCCCGGCCACTGGCTCACCATCTTCCTGCAAATCTCACTGCTCTCCACCAATGCATGGCCCCAAAAAGAAGAAAGAGGAAAGGAGAGGGGAAAAGGGAAAGGACAGGGCTGCTTAGAGGAGCAGAAAGAAGCAGGGGTGGGGAAGGAAAGAGGGAAACTGAGGCAGAAGAGGGCACCAGGTACAGATAATCACTCTCAAAATGGCCCCTCCTACCTGCCAACAAGGTAAGTCACAGAGCTTCACTGACCTTGGAGGTCAGAGGTCAGAGGCTGGAGGTCGCAAAGCAGGACAAGCCACAACAGGAGGCTCTTCCAGGCCTCCCCTTTTCTTCAAATCCCTGTCTCCTGCTTAGCGGGTTGGGAAGAGCCCTGCATACAGAGCTCCTTCAGAGGCTAATTCTCCGCTCTGCCATATTTTGGAGGTGCCTAGAGCCACAGCCCCAGGAAAAAGGATCTAGAAATATTGACAACTTCATCCATTTACATAATCAGCTTCTTTTATTTTTTTTCCTACTCACAATTGAAACAACTTATTTATTTAGAGATCAAGCAATGACTGCTAATGAATTTTACACAAAGCACGCTAATAACGGGCCCGTGCAACAGAAGGGTAATCACAGCAGGAATTAGTTCTCTACTTAAACATCCGTCCTTTGCAACATATCAATCTAATGTGTCCGATATTGCCATTAACAACCAGATACATTGCTCAATTAAATCACAAAATGAGCTGCGAAGCCCTCGTTATGTTTTGTGTTTAATTTGCGCTGGATTCTGCCTATCTGGGGAGGCCCGCATTATTACACCCGCTCAACCCTAATATGCTCGTGATGATTTGGGGTGGCTTAATGCAGCTGTCACCTATGAAATTAATGGAGGCAATTTTGCAAAATATTAAACACTAAGCGGCCTGTTTAGGTGGGAGACTGAAATGCGACCTGCCCCTCTGATCGAACCCTCCCGTGCCTGACTGGCAAAGCTTGCGGGCGTGCACCCATTGGCTATGGGGCTTCTCTGTGCCTCAGGATCACAGGCCTGGCTCCAAGAAAGGGGATGATAAACTCTTTCTCTTTCCATTCATCTCAGCAGCGCACGCTGACAGCCAACGGGGTAAGGCAGTGAAGGTGAACCTTTGAGAAGGCTCACACTGTAACCCCACACCCACTTATTTATTGCAAAGTGCCCACACTGCAATTATACCCGAATAGTGAGATTTTAGTTTAGAGAAAAGCAAATGATAGAGTTTTCAGTGATACAAATAGCCCCCTGTGGCCTGCGTGCCACATGGTTGCCACCATGGCAATAGGGTCTACGGGCTTGGGTCTAGCTGGGGGCAGCCCTGGGCGGATTTTTTCTGATGAGAAAGTGAACAGGGGTCCTGTTCTGATTTTGGGTCTTCCTGGTTCTGCTTCCCACTGGCTCCTCCCATGCATTTTCATATTTTTGGGAGATGGTGTGGGTGGGAGGTTGGGCTCAGTGCTTCCATCCTGGATCCCACTGTACCACACCCCAGGCTCTGGGCTGGGAAAACTCCTGCAGACCAACTCTGGCTAGCAAAGGAACTGGCTCTGGCCTACAAGACTTCAGGACAAAGCTCATGGGTCATCACTTTTCTGGATGTCACCATAGCTTGGGCTAATTCTGGAGACAGGAGCCTCGGTTTCATCACCCAGAACTAGAAAGACCCATTGGTTGACTTAGCCTTGATCCCTGCTTCCAGATGCCACCCAGGAATGTTTGTCTCCCTTCACTGTGTGGGCCAAGTAACAAAATCCAGGAATGAGAAGTCAAACATGGACCCTGGCAAGGAGTGGGACAGCTTCCCTGTTACTGGTGCATGAAGACCCAGGTGGCTGTGACAGGGAAGAGACCCAGCCTGGGTTCCATGCACACGTGTCCTCCTCCGGCTCTGAGGCCACCATCCTTACCTGTCCCCCATGTATCCAGCTGTGCAGTGGCACTGTCCGGTCACATGGTCACACTGTCCTCCATGGTGGCAGGGACAGTCGTGGCTGCAGTTCTGACCAAATGTCCCCGGTGGGCAAGGCTGGGCACACACTGCTCCCTGAAACAGAGAAGGGAAGACACAGGGTGGTGCTAGCGATGCCACCCTGTGTGCCCATGCTCCTAGCGACAGCACGGCTGCAGGGGTACCAGGGAGCACCACGCTGTCCAAGTGGATGCCAGGAGAGCAGGACATACTGGCTCCAAAGCCTTCATCTTAGTGATATGGACCAGGCAGCCAGTTGGCCCATGCTAGCATTCTGTACACCTTCAGTGAGTGCCTGCTGTGTATATACCAGGGGCAGGGTCAGATAGCAGGATACAAAAGTGAGTAGGACTTGAGTTCTGTCCTCCCTGCCCACTGGGGAGAAAGCAAAGCATACAGCCCAGTAAAATAAAACTAGAGAGGGGAACAGAACGAGGAGGGCACCTCGGTGACACTCCTCTCTACCCCTTCCCCAAACCGGGCTGAGAGCAGAGGGCACAAAAGGTGCCAGCCCACTGGACAGAAGGAGCAGAGGAAAGACAGGTGCATGTTGAGAGCTGGGGCAGCAGATGCAGCAGTGGCCAGGGACTGGTTCCTGCTTTCTCTGCAGCACTAAGTGGCCACAGAGGATGTGCAGGGACACCGTGATGCTGGGCAGTCGAGACCCTGCTAGCTCATAGGAGCTGAGGACTCAGGTGCTCTGCAGCCTGACCTGAGGGGCGGCTGCAGTGAAAACAGGACAGTCTGCCTGTTGTAAGAGAAGAGACGAGAGCCTTGACCTCTGCTCTGCCTTCCAATAGCCTGGCAACTTCCTTTTTGTGAGGTTGCCCATGTAGGCTTTGGATGCAGGGACACAGCCAAGGGTGGGGTGGAATTCAGTCTGTCCCCTGTCTGCTCAGCCCCCACAATGCTGCCTGCAGACTGGGCTCCCTGTGCAGGGGGCTAGAGGACCCCTTTTGGGGAACACTGATGAGCCCAGGAGAAGTGAACTGAGGCTGAGGCAGTAGAATCACCACAAGCTTAAGGCTGCTTGGGCTACATAGTGAAACCCGGGCTCAAAAGAAGAAGGCTGAGGCTGGCCAGATAGCTCAGTGGACTAAAGCACCTGCTTAGGCAGAATGCAGTGGCTAGGGTTCCATTCCCAGCCTGCTGTGCCAGCCCTGCCCCTGGGGTGCATTGAGATGGCCATTGAGACTGGGTGTGGTGGCATGCCCGTAATCCCAGTGCTAGGGAGGCTGTAAACAAGAGAATCACTATGAGTCTGATCAGTGTAGTGAAACCCTTTAGACCCTGAGGACCCTTCCCTAAATACATTAAAAAAAAAAAAAAAAAGTTGGAGCTGCTCTCTACCAGAAGGCTTTCAGCTGGCTTCTCTGAGAGTCATTGTGATACATGAACACAAGGCCAAAGGTCATGAGCCACATGGAGTTGGATGTCAGGTGCAAGATAAAGACTACAACAAATGACAAAGGGACACAGAAGAAACAGGACCTATGCCAGGAGCACAGAGCACTTAGAAGAAAAGGAACAACCCTCTGTCATAATTAATAGTGAAATAAGAAAAACTCGATCATAATTATCCTCAGGTAGCTAGTTATAAGAAAATATTTCATCTGTAAAAGAACTAAGTGCTTGAAAAGGGATATCCAGAGACAAGAAAAGAGTTCTTGAAGGCCAAAAATAAGGTAGCAGATGTTTTAATATTGCAACAGCAGAGCTATAAGTAATGTATAATAAATTTCCTATGAAGTAGAGAGAGGGAGAGAAAGAACTGAATATAGTAGAACAATAGAATAAAATTAGAGGACCAGTCCAGGTGGTCTGATATCTAGTTAACAAGAGGTCTGGACTGTGGAACACAGAAAACAGAAGTGGGTAAATTTCATTGGAATATAATAAAAGAGCCTATCACAGAATGACTAGAAATCTGAACAGAAAGGACCTGGAGTATATTCAGTTAGAGAGAGAGAAAAAAAAATAAAAGGAACAAAGGAAGAGAGGGAGGGATGGAGAGGAAGAGAGAAAATTAAGAAAGGGATGGAGGAAAGGAAAATGAAGAGACCCATTTGCTGGCAGAGGTGGTAGCTGGGGTGCTTCCAGCTTGGTTATTACAGCACGAGTCTAGATGTGCCTGGCGGCCCAGAGGCAGGCCCTGAGGGCTCTCCCTTCCTCCTTGCAACTCCCTGCTTCCTGGCCCTCATGAGCCAAGCAGCCCTGCTCCACCACAGCCTTGCGCCATGATGTCATGAAGCCAGTGGGTCACAGAACAAAACAAATTAAACCTCTGCTCTTTTAAGTCATAGGTGTTGGGTATTATCTCTCAGTGCTGAGAAAGCTGCCTAAAGAAATGATCCTCAATGCTTTTAGGAAGAGAAAAACAGTCAAACGCAACAATCAAGATTTGAAAGTTCTTAGACTCCCTGGTGAGACTTTAGAAGACAATACAATGGTGCAATTCCTTAAAAATCATCTCCAACTTAGAATTCTACACCCAGCTAAACTAACACAAGTGAGGGGTCAATACAGACATTTCCAGATTTGAACAGCCTCAAGAAATTAACCTTTTGAGCCAGGTGTGGTAGCGCATGCCTGTAATCCCAGCACTCGGGAGGCTGAGGCGGGAGGATTGTTGTGAGTTCGAGACCAGCTTGAGCTACAAAGTGAGCTTAAGGCCAGCCTGAACTACACAGTGAGACCCTGTCTCAAAAAGACAAAAAAGAAATTAACTTTTTATGGATATTTCTCAGATAGTGACTGGTGAATCCTTTTACAAAAAAAAAAAAAAAAAAAATCCAACCAAAAAGAAAGCCTGGATCCCAGGGACTAGGGAACCCAACCAAAAAAGAGAGAACCTCACAATGACAGTGAGAGAAAATTCCAGATGATAACCACAGAGCAGATCTGGAAAGCAAAGAGTTTGAATCAGAAATGTTCTCAGAAGCGTGTGGGCTTCTGAGAACATTGCCCCAAAGATGAAACAAAAGCAAAAACTAACTGAAAAATATCTGATGTGTCAGACCTCACTGAGAAGAATTTTATATTTCTGTCTGAGAGTTACAGGAATAAATCAGGAACAGCAGATATTTGGGCATATTAACATAAACAATAAAAATGATTCAACCAAGAATTGAAATGCGGTTCCTCTGGGAGGGTGAGGGAAGAATTGCTTGTGTTCATACATGTGTGGACGGAGGAGCTCTGTGTCATCCTCTGGCAGGAAGTCAATAGAATCAACAAATGTCGAAAGGAAAAGGCAGGAAGTGGCAATAAAGCATGTAATATGGAAAAGTGGAGGGCTATGCCAGAAGAACCATCTAAAACACTTCAAAGTGGTTGTCTACAGGGACTTAGGAGTTGTACAGAGGATGGTTTTTCCTTTCTCCTTCTCTTTCAATATTCTCCTTGTTACCACAATTTGATGGAACTTTAAACCTGTATGTAGGAGTCCTAAGTCCTGCTCTGGTTTCCTACCACCCATCCAGGCTCTCACACGCCAGAAAGAATCGTTTCTCTTGCGGAGATCAAGGATGACCCTCTAATTAATTCATCAATTAGTTCAACATGTAAGTACTAAGCACCAATAATCGTCAGCCCTGGCAAAGTGAGTTCAGTCTGGAAAAGCCGGCCAGACCGGAGGCGGCCTCCTAGATCATCTAATTGAGTTGTGATGAATTAGGCAGATAGACGCCAGGCAGTGAGCCTCCAGGAGGAGGGGTGGGATGAGAAGGGAGGCAGGAGCGCAGAGGCAGCTGCCGGGAGAGAGAGACTGGTGCGTCTGCAGGACGTGGGGACCATTTGCCCCTGAATGTCATGAGCTCTCAGGAGCGCGTAGCACACAGAATGTGCCCACCAGTGAGTGCCTGTATAGCTCCCGTGCAACATTCCCAACTGCAGACCCCTGTGGTCCCGGACACTCTACACCTTCTCACTTGAGTTCCTGGGGCTTGAAGGAATTGGATTCCTTCCAACTCTTGTTGCCTTGTATGGACAGAATAATGCTGGACTCAAAGACAGGACTTGGGCTCAAATTCCAGGTGGCTCAACTGGTATAATTATAGGGGAGGTGTCATTTTGAGACTCAGTTTTCTCATCCATAGAATGGAAGTGATGGTTCCCAGATGCTGTCAAGATGAACTGAGATTAGAAAGGTGAGGGAAACTGCTACAATGCTATTTAGTAGGTACTTCATCTTCGTGAATATGAATATTCATAAATAAAAATTAAAAAAGATTAAACAATTTTTAATGTAAAATATGAATATTCATGAGTAAATGGTACTTCATGAATATGAATGAGCCAACTGTGACAAAGTGGCATGCTTAGGAGCCCAGCATGACGAGGGATTCAGAAAAGTAGGGACAACACATGACAGCACATACAGGAAAGTCAGCTTGAGACGGTTCTGTCCCCTGTGGTGATGTGCTGAATGGTGTGTCCTTAAGATTCCCTTGTTGAAGGCCTAACTCCACCCGCAGGGAACTATGCTGCAGGGAGTACCTTGGCAGGAGACAGGGAGGAGCAAGCCACTCCAGAGGGTGGGCCCTAATCCAGCCTCACTCCTGTCCTTGCAGGAGGAGGAGACTGAGATGGAGACACAGACAAAAGACTGTGAGGACACGGAGAGATGACAGCCACCTCCACGCTGAGGACAGGAGCCTCAGAAGATATCAGTTCTGCTGATGCCCTGGTCTCCTTAAGGAAACCATTTTTCTGCTGTCTGTGCTCCTGGCTGGTGGCACTTAGCTCTGTGCACAGGACACCTGTCCTTTGTCCATCTAGAAGGCCAGCCAGGGGAGGAGGCCACAGCCCTGCTCCTCCCAGGACCAGCAAGACCAGATGGTGGTGTTGAAATCTAGAAAGTGGTTGAACTTTAAGATGACTGTGGCCAAATGCAAGAAGAAAGGACCCTAGATGGCTAAAAGACTTGGGGCCCTGCCAGGTCTCCCTGAGAGGCAGCTCAGCCTCTCCAAGTGTTGGAATGTATTCTACTGATGGCTGATGCCCCAGTACCAGGGGCCTTCAGTGGGCTGTGGCTGGCATAGGGCTGTGGGCACGATGATTACAGGCGTGGTGGTGAGTGTCACAAAGATGCCTCCCAAATCCGAACACCAACAACTAGGATACTAGTGCAGTCTTCATGGTGCTCTCTGTGTGGCTGTGTGGATGGTGGGCACACACCACACACACACACACACCCCACCCCACCTCCACCATCAGACTGGGAAATCCTGGTGGAGCGAGCACATCCCCTCTACCTTCCCTCCCGCCTCCAGGGCCGCTCCCTGAGCTCTTCCCAGCTGGGCTTTCTGCTTCCAGAAAAGAGGGGAAAGAATTTCCAGGCTCTTCACAAATGGCCCTCTGAAAAAGGGCCCAGGGAGCTTGGGCAAGTGGCTTACCCAGTGACCCAGTGACGTTCTCTGGGGGCGGTGACCTGTAGGGCCAGCATTCCTGGCAGCTATTGCCCAGCTCTGTGGAGTCCCAGGCCTGGGGGAGTCGCAAGGTGTGAATGAGAGATCTCATTTCCTAGGCCTCCAAGTGGGATGAGGTGGGGAAGATGATCCTGGGGACCTCTCTCCCCAGGTCCTTGCGTGGCCCAGCGCTCCCCGGGCCACGGGGACCCATGCTGCAACTTCATTACCCTGTGACTCTGCATGCACAAGGGGTATTAATAATTCATGCAAATCTGCAAGTTAAATGCTAGGTCAAAAATAGAAATGCAATTGTCTGCAATAAAATTAAAAACATAAAGTCCTCAAATCCAAAGGTTTCTATTGACTGTTTCCTGTCATCTGGGAGAACAAACCTCTCACTGTGTTAGGAAGGAAAAAAAAAAAAAACGCTTCCATGTGCTGCCTGTCGCCCCGCCTATCCTCCACAGCCCGCTGCAGCCGCTGCTCCCAGAGGCCTGGAAGGTCCAGGCTACTGCAGCTGCCCTCCTCCCACCTCCATCCCACTCGCTGCTGGCAGGGCTCTCTGGAGCCTGGCTGAAAAGGAAGAGTCTCTGTAGAGGTCAGATGTGGTGGGGAGGGGACATCAGTCCCTTTACGCTCCTCCAAGCTGACAGACAGACAGACACCAAAGGTTGGAGTTCAAGGTTCTGGAGATCTAGATTCTAGCTTTACCTTGGGCAGCTCACTAGCCCTCCCTGACTTCAACTTCCTTTTCTGAGAAAGGAAGACATGGACAGGGTGATGGTGTTCAACCTTCTCCAAGCTGGGAGAGGCTTATTTTGTTCATTGTCTTACTTTTTAGCAACTCAATACATAGTCCAGCCTAGAACTCATGGGGATCCTCCTGTCTCAGCCTCCCAAGTGGCTGGGATCATAGGTGTGCTGTTTTATGCAAACTCTTAGCTAGACTCTTCGTATAGAATGTTCATCAAGATGGAGCAGTGGGGCTGGCAGAGTCTTAAGTACTAGGCTCCCTGCCCCATCCTCAGCCCTGAGAACCCAAAGGATTGGCAGAATATGGCAGGAGACCTTTGAGTCTTGATGGGTATTTGTGAACGCAGAGCCTAACCTGCTGCCCCCTCCTGGCTCTGGTGTGTAGCCAGGTCTGTTCCTCCTGGACCAGCTGCTCTGCAAGGTCCTTTCCTCTCTCAAGAGATCCTCCAGGCCTGTAGCTCTGCCTGCTCTCCCGCTGGCCTGGTGACCCCCGTGCCTCCTGCAATATCCTGCTTCTGCCCAGCAGCCCTGGCCTCGGCCCTGGGGGAGGCAGCCCCTATGCTACTGAGTTTTCTTTAAATGGGTCATGTGGCTGGGGACACAGAGGCAGGGAGACCAGGGGACCCAGGAGAGCCAACTCAGTGGCCTCAAGGCCAAGGCTGGGGCAGAGGAGAGCCAGGGCTAAAAGGAAACTCCTGGGGCCTCTGTGCTTCCCAGGCATAAAACCAGTGATTAAGAGCCTGGTGTGGTAGGGAACACCCACAATCCCAGCACTCTGAGAAGCTCAAACTGGAGGATTATTAAATGCAAGCCCAGCCTAGGCGACTTAGTAAAACCCTGCCTCAAAATAAAAGATAAAAAAGGCTCAGAGCAAAGGCCCCGTGTTTAATCCCTAGTACCCAAACCAAACCAGAACAACCCAAGCAGTTTGTAGTCTGCATCAGTATGGATGGGCAAGGCACTTGAGACGTGGTGTTCTCAGCCAAGGCTCCGTTGGCTGCATGTTACACCAGCTTTGTTAAGTAACCTGCCTCAGGTTACACAGCATTTAGACCCAAGACCTGGGATTCCAAGCTGTGTCCACAGCACCAAGGACAGCGTGGGACCCTCAGTGGGGCAGTACTCATAGTGGGAGAGGAACTTGGCCTTTCCAGGTGTGCATGAGGGATGCTCAGATCTCTTACAAAACCCCACCCAGATCCTGGGGAGTCACTTACCATCCATCCTGGGGGACAGGTGCACTCGCCAGTGATGTGGTGGCAGACGCCCCCGTTCTGGCAAGGGCAGCGCAGCTCACAGTGAGCTCCATGGCTCCCAGGGGGGCACAGATCCTCGCAGCTGCAGGGAGAGGCAGGGGTATTAGGCACTGTAGCATACCCGTGGGTGCCCCCACGTGCCAGGGGCTCCCTGGAATTAATATGAGATGCAGTCCCAGCCCCTGCCAGAAGGGGGCAACAGGGCTCAGGTACAATACTTAAGCATTCAGTGTGCTTGGACCAATACTGGGGGATGATTTTAAGTGTTCCACTGTGAAGACTGATGGCTCCACGTCTTGTCCCTTCTGAGCTCTGGCAGGTCCCCTGCTAGGTGTACAGACTAGGCACTGCTAAGGCCTGGGAGTGCTACAGATGAGTGGGCCAAAAATAGCCCAGGTTCCTGAATAAGACAAGGAAAGAATTGCCCAGCTCACATCCTGTACTCATAAGTAGCTATATTTATAGAAAATCACAGGACTGCAGCAGGAACAGGGAGAAGGGGGAAAAGGGGCTAAGTAACCCAGGCTGCCAGTATTTACAGGGTCAGGTACCACTGATCCCAAGGTGCCTCCCACTGTCTCACTCTGATGTCAGCAATCTGCAACCTCCTAGTTTAAGCCTAGAAAACCACTGGGGTAGCATGGCGTTTACAGCTGGAGTGAAGGGAGAGGTTTAGCTCCTCTGTCTCCAACTGCACCGGGAGGGCGTGCGTGGGATCTTAGCCTGAGTCTTCTTCAATGGCCTGGCCTCCAGCTTAAAGGGTCCTGGAGCGAGCACTGGCAAAAGACTGCCCTTCGTCCAAGAGATCCCTGCGGTTGGAGTCCTTAACTGTTCCCTTGGGAACGGGGGCAGTTGGGTATCCTGCAGATCCTTCCAAACACGCCCAGGACCGGGTCTCAACTGAGCCGCCTTGGAGGGGCCCGGTCAGTAGGAGCTGGGAAAGGGGCTGGTGGGGTCCAAGGACAGAAAGCAAGGGAAGGACAGGCTCAGTAAGCATGCTAATCTGTGTATGATGTATGTCCTAGGCTCTCAGCACCTTTAGAGCCCACACGGCAGAGAAGAGGCACGAGTTTAGAGAAACCTAGACTAACGTGAGGGTGGTGACGGTCACCAGGAAGCACCCAGCCCAGGGGGGGTATTTGATGAGCTCCTCTGCAGGCGGGGACAGGGAACTCATGTATTCATTGGTGGGACCCGTCACTGCCAGGCTTGAGACCACACGTGGTTTCAAGTCTTTAGACTCTTCTGGACTTGGGTCAGGACCACCCGGAACTTCCTTGTACTACCATCACCCTGACTTGCCCTAGAACACAGGACCACACTGGATAGGCCCCGCCTCTTCCCACTATCACCCCGCCCACCCACTCAGCCCCGCCTTTTCCCTCCCAGTCCTGTCCCTTCACCCACTCTGCCCTGCCCAGGCCCGCTATTAGCCCGCCCCTTCCCACTCAATACCATTATTCATTTCCAGCCTCGCCCCTAACCTCGCCCTACCCCAGCCCCGCCCCCATGTACTCACTAGACTCCCGTGTAGCCAGGCGCGCAGAGGCACTCCCCGGTTCGGGGGTCGCAGCTGGCACCGTGGTGACACTGGCACTGCAGCTGGCAGCCCTTGCCGTGGGTGCCTGGCGCGCAGAGCTCCTCGCAGCGCCACCCACGGAAGCCGGCGGCGCACACGCAGGCGCCGGTGATGGGGTTGCACAGGGCGCCGTTCTGGCACTGGCACCGGTTGCTGCAGTGGGGGCCCCAGTGGTCGCTGTCGCAGCCTGCAAGAGAGAGGGCCGGCGGGGCTGTAGCGTCTCCAGGGCTTGTCTGGCAACAGGCCGGACAGATGCCTGAGAGGCCTCCCGTGGCTGCATCACCCCTCGTTAGTGGAGGTGGCGGGGGTGTCCAGAGGGACGCTTTGGCCGGGTCAGCTCTTTCACTGGGCACCCAGAGCCTCAGCAGCTGACTCTGGCAGAGAATTCGCTTCCTGGGGCAGCTTCAGGTACCTTCAAGTCCTTCTGCTCCCCCAGGCCTCTCTGCTGCCCACGAAACCGCGAGGGTCACAGCTGCTTGTCTCTACTCTCTGTGAGGTTGTCATTCAGTCCTTCAGCCAGGCCTGTCCCCTCCCAACCTGCCGGTCTTCTTCTCGTAACCCTGGACCTCTTCTTAGCTCCTCATGGCCCAGCCTGGCTCCCATTTCTCTCCCTGTCCTGTCTCCCTGTCTTAGTGTTTTTCATTCCTTGCTTCTCACTTTGGGCAAAATTTTTCTCTGCCCCTCCCAGCTCCATCTTCCTTTGTCCCTTTTAGTAATATCTATGGCCCTTAGTCACCTCATCTTCCGTTCAATTTCATTACTTCCCAAGCTGCTAGCTTCAGAAGGAGCCTGAAAAAGAAATGTTTCCCCAGGAGGTGACAGACAGCCTGCGAGATCTTTACATGTAATTAAATGTTTCAAAGAATGATAGCTGAACCAGCCTTGCAGAAATTCACACTGCAGCTGAAGAAAGGGGCTGAATAGTAGGGTCCAGGAGGGTCACCCACCCTGAGCCACTTCACCTGGTGCCTCAGGTGAGGCACACGATCTCTGCAAAGTGCAGCCTCACCTATGTGAATTCTGGTGTGGGGGTAGGCAATTCAGGCACGGAGAGGCAAAAGCAATGTTCTAGAAGTTCAGTGGAGAGAAAGATTGCTCCCAGCTAAGGAGATCAGGCTCGGCTTCCTCAGAAAGCAGGCATCCCCAGTGGGCTGTGAAAGATGGCTCGCTTGTCTGCCTGCTAGGGTGACCATCTGTCTTGCTTTCAGCGCTTGACGTCCCACATTCAGGGAGGTCTCTCCGTCCTGGGTAAGCCGGAAAATTTCATTACCCTGCTGATGCCTGAAGACACTGGGACGATCAACAGACGATCTTTTGATCTTTGCTGTCCAGGTTTCTAGGGTTTAGGAGTTCAGAGTATTTTGGTGTAGACTGAAAATGTCCCCCGCAGGTCTCAAGCTCCTCCCTGTGCTTCCTGGAGCCTGGGATGAGCCACTGTCCTTGCCCTGGCCCTTCCACCATATCACTTCTACCTGGAGCCAGCTGAGTCTGGACTGACCCCTCTAAATATGGTGAACAACAACAACAACAAAAATACAGTGAGCCAAAAAAAAACTTCTCACCAGGTAAATAGCTCAGTGGCATAAGCGCCTGCTTGGCAAGTGTAAAGTCCTGAGTTCTATTCCTGGTACTAGGAAAAAAAAAAAAAAGCTACAATAAACCTCTCCTCTTTTAAGGGGTGGGTATTGGGCATTTTGCCCCAATGATAGGAGAGTGACTAAAATACAGGGAGTAGGATTGGGAAGGTGCCACCAGGGTAGGCTCAGTCTGTCCAAAGGCCCAGTGGCACTCCAGGGCTGTGCATGGAGGACAGTGGAAGGGTCAGTGTGGCCCACGAGATTGGGGGACTTTGGGGGCTAAAGAGTTGTTGGAAGGATTGCTCCACCAGCCCGCTGACCCGCACCAGCCCCTCTCACTAGCTGCCCAGGGCCAAATGGTCATACTACAGAGTCTGTCCATCATCCTTTATAACAAACAGCGCCACCAAGTCCTGGCATCCCTGTTGGTCTGTCTTGGTCCCTCTCTTCTTCTGTTCCCCAGATATTCACACCACAAACCAAAGTGCCACGTGATGAATGATCCTCCCCTTGCATTTTCTACCTGGTATCATACGCAGAAGCCAAGTCCCTCTCTAGTGATAATCCCGACACACACTGATAAGTTGTAGGACAGAGCGACTGAGAAGCAGCCCAGGCCTCCTATCCCACCCTCTCTCTGGGAGTAGAAAGACTGGAAGAATTACCTCTGGTAGCATTTTTTGCTTGTTTGAGAGAAAGCCTTGTTATGTATCTGAACTCACTGTGTAGCCCAGCATGGCCACAAACACATAGACATCCTCCTGTCTCAGCCTCCTGAGTGCTGGGATTATAGGTGTGCACCACTACACCTGACTGTAGCATTTCTCTTTGTTGCCAAATTCGTGTGGTGGATTGGCACATATTTACTGTACAGAAAAGATGACTCTGTTGTAATGATGACCACATTTCAGATGGCACACATTGTCTCGGAAGTTTCACCTACATGGACAAAACTGAATCTGTACAATCTTTTGATTTTGGTTTTTATTATTTCCTGATTTTCCAGACAGGGAGATAAAGAGCCAGAGAGGTGACATGAGTGTTCAAGGCCCACATCTTCTGTTTCCTTCCAGTTCTCTGCTGCACGTAGAGCAGCTAAAGGATAAGCTAGGGGGAAAAACTTAAGAGGCAGCACCAGGCACAGGATGGCAGCTGCCATGCACGAGGCCAGGGACACCACAAAAATTGCTACTTCCTCCCTGCTCATCACTGTCAACAGCCTCAGAACCCAGAGCAAGAGATTCTGATGGTTCCCCGGGTAAATCACGGAGGCCAAGGCCATTTGCGCTGGGAGTGCCTGGGGCATCGGCTGCTTCTGCCCTGAGCCCCAAGTGAGCTACATTCTCTCCGGACAGCCAAAGCCCAGAAGGAGGTGAAACTGGGTGCCCGCTTAGGAAGGCAGGCAGTTGCTGTTGCAAAACCCCACACTAATACATCCCAAGCACCCCGCACCGCCTCCTGCCGGAATTCCTGCCCCTGAGCAATGTCCACCTCAGTGCAGCCAGATGTTCACAGGCAAAGCCTGACACTCAGGTTTTTCACCAGAGACAGATGTGTGAGCACGTGTGTGTGTCCCATGCATGTGTGCTGCTGTCTGCATATTTGATGAGGTCCCTAAAAATAGGTGGCAAGGGCTGGTTTGGACGTTTGTTGGCTGACATAAAATAAAGCTCTGTAGAACCGTCAATATTGGGGCAAACAGCCCTTCCTGTGGAAAGTGACAGGATTTAGAATATTCTGATTAGGGAAGCAGGGAAGTGTGCAATCCAGTCCCAAGAAATCTCTTCTCTTATCAAATCCATCTTGTCAAGGTATCTTAAAACTATCTCATTGATATTTGTACTTCAATAAAACAAAAATTAAAAAAAAATATCTCTTCTCAGAGTGATTTAACTGAGAGGAAATGCGAGGGATTGTAGAGATAAACTTCTATTATTTTTAAAATTCACTTAACACCTCGACCCTGCCCCCTCCCCCCACAACAGGGAAATGGGGCAGAGTGGCAGGCAGCTGGCAGAGAGCAAATGAACTACAACAGGGGCTTCACAGTCTTCCATAGGTAACTGAATGCTGTCCAGTCTGGCCTGGGACTGTCCTCACCCCTCCCCCTACTTTCCTTTCTTTCTTTTCCTAATTACATTCGGCTCCCACTGAGTTTTCAAGCCCGTCTATTTCCCCTGGCCCTACCAGGGGTTCAGAGAGCACCGGAAGCGTGCAGCTTAGCTGCTGAGCCCCTTCCCTGCCGACCCTGTGGGCTCTGGGGCCCAGGTCTACGTGCCCTGGGTCCCAGCTTGTGTGATCCGCTCGGCTCCGACATCAGCAAGGACTCGCTCTCCAATGTGTCACTACTGCTGATGCTGCCACTGCTGCGCACCAGGCCATAGTGAAAGGCAGGAAGTAGGTGTAGGCAGGAAGTAGGTGTTCTCTGTGACCGTGGCTGTCCTGCGCATGCGGAAGGGAGGCTCGGAGAGGGTAAATAGCCGGTCCCAGGCCACACAGCTGGGAAGCATGTGGGAGTCTGCTAACACTTGCTGTTCTGCTGGGGCTCCTGGCCCGGATGGCAGGGAGCACAGCCGTGGCAGCAGCCACCCCGCACCTCCCAGGTGAGAGCAAAGGGTCACTTTCCGAAACACCTTACGCAGGCACGGGTTCCTGGAACCCAATTTTCTCCGACGGATGCTGTTTCCCACCGTCTTAGTTACTTTTTCTTGGTGCTGAGGCAAAATACCCAACACCCAAAGTCCAAGTGGGAAAGGTTTGTTAGCTCACATTTGAGGGGCTTCAGCCCATCCTTGGCTGGTTCCAAGGCAGAGCAAGTGACAAGACAGCCGTGACCACAGCTCTCTCTATCCCTTATGTCCTACCCAGGCTGCCTGTCCTCACCCCTTACTCACAGCATTGCACCATGAAGCAAGCCCAGCACCGCAGCCTTGATGCCAGCGTCACACACTAGATCCAGCCACTGCCAAAACGACCCACGGAAGACCCACGTGAGACCGCATGAGGCTTCTGCAGGACATCTAGATTCAAGCCATAACCCCTACCATTTTATTCTTGTCAGTTAATATAACTTATTTATTGCTCTATTAGAATTTTTCAGAGGAGGCAGGATTGAAGGGGAGGCAGAGGAGTAAAGAAAAAAACTTATGTCATGGACAGCTACAAGTTTTCTATGATGGATGTGATCGTTATGTATACCTGAAATGTACCAATAAAATCTAATTTTAAAAAAGAATTTTTCTATCATATTAAGATACATGTAACATTTTTTCTTTTCTTTTTCTTTTTTTTTTTTTTAGGGAAGGGTTTACAGGGTTTTCAGGGTCTCACTACCAGATCAGACTTGTAGTGATCCACCTGTTTACAGCCTCCCAAAAGCTGGGATTATAGGCCCATACCCCACACTCATTCTTAATTGCCATCTCAGTGTGCCTCAGCACAGCAGGCCCCGGGGACTTGGGGCCAGCCCAGCAGGTCCAGGGATTGAACCCCTGGCCCTTGTGCCTGCTTACAGGTACTTTAATCTGCTGAGCTATTTGGCCAGCCCTTAGTACATGTAATATTTTCATGTTAATCATTTTAAGTGTAAAGTTCAATGGCATTAATTATATTCACACTATGTATACATTAATGCCACTATTTTCACCATCATTTTCCATCACCCCAAAAAGAAACTGTACCCAGTTAATCAGTAGCTCTCCACTTCCACCTCTTAGCTACTAGTAAATTTTAAATTCTCTTGCTTTCTGAATTTGACTGTCTTAGATACTTCATACAAGTTGAATTGTACCCTAGCAGTCTTTTGTGTTTGGTGTACTTCATTTAGTATAATGTTTTCAAGGTCTATTCATGCTGCAGCATTTTTTTGGTCAGTAGTAAATTCCTTTTCATGACACGGTAATAATCCATTGTATGACATTTTCCCAGTCCATTCCTCTGTTGATACATACATGGGTTATTTTCATCTCTCAATATTGTAATTAATGTTGCCATGAACATGGGCATGGAAGCGTTTTTTTGTTTTGTTTTGTTTTTACCAGTACTGGAGATCAAAATCAGACCTCACAATTGGTAAACAAGTGACCTGTACTGAACTATACTCCCAGGCCATGTGTGTCTTTTTGAGCTCCTAATGATTATTTTTATTATGTTACCAGGGATTGAACCCAGGATCTTGCACGTGCTAGGTAAGTGCTCTACCAAGTGTTCTATAGCACCGCTCTCTTTAAAATTTTACTTTGAGGCAAAGTCTTGCTAAGTTGCCCAGGCTGGCCTTGAATTCACAATCCTCCTGCCTTAGCCTCCCAGGTGGCTGAGATTATGAGCAAGGGCTATTGCCCTTGGCTTGAGGATCATTTATTAAAAGCACAAATCAACAAAAAGTTTTGTGTGTTGGTGGGCACAGAACCTTACACCAGCTAATACGTTTTTGTGCCTTTATTGACTTTTCTTTATTAGGAACAATAATTGGGTCATTTTTGCTTTCTTTAATCTGCTGCCACTTCTACATTAGTTAGTTGGGTGTCTCGTGTCCAGCCTCTTCCACTACCCCCGGAGTCCCCTGGGTATGGCAGAAGGCTGGGTCATGTCTTCATGCTGTGATTGCCTTAGTTTCTGCTCCTGCGCCACCCACACCGGGCATAGCAAAGGCCAGCTCCCGGCTACCAGGAGCCACCCCGCCCACGGAGGGCTGGAGGAGTTTACCTCCCCAGACAGTGCTCTGAGCCGGGTTGTCTCCAGCACCCGCCAGCGGGCCTCATTCCTGCCTGGGTCACCCTTGACCACTCTGGTTCCACTGAACACCTAAAGGTGGCCAAGGCTCAAGCCATAGTTGTCCCCAAACCCCCCAGACAGCAGTGTCTTTCTGCCTGTGGCCTCTGTTCCCAAGAGCCCTGCAGGAAATGGGAACAGGGTGCTGGGTAAGACAGTTTGGGCTCCCCACACCATAGACAGGCATGCTGGGTGCCAGAGGGCCCTGGCACCCTGCAATGCCCGGCCCACCCCATGGCCAGGCTATGGTGGACAGGCTTGATATGGGCAAGGCCCCTCTGGGACGTGGTCCACGGCCCCCATCGTCCTCCCTGAAGTAGCAGGAAGCACTGACACTGTGGTTTCACTCCAGAATCCATACAGCTACAGGCTCGGTGGCAGAGACAGAATGGCCACCCTCTGACACCACGCCAGCTGATAAAGTGACTTCAGAGAGCCAGGCCATTTGTCAAATGGCTTGCCCCAATAAAAGCATCACGGAGTTCTTGGCGGCTGAACCCTTGCACTTTTTCCAGGCCTGAGCTACAATTCTGGAGGAGCACCCGAGGGTAAGGCACAGCCAGTGCTGTGCAATCTTTGCAGCCCCACACCCTCTGTGGGCCCTTGTTTTCACACCTGTAAAAACGGCAGATTTGGACTGGTAGGTTTGGTCCAGAGTTCCTAACCCTACTTAAGGAGGCATCTGGAAACGGGGGAGGGGGGGTCGGGGGGGCATTTCAGATGACTAGGGATACTGATGCTTGCAGGGTCCCCCAACTTCTTGTGGGTCCCCATTCAGAAACCCTGGTAAGTAAATGCTGAGATCTCTTTCAGTGCCAACACTGTGCGATTCTATGCTCTGTTGCCAAATGTCCCCACTTGAGAAATGGGCCGGAGGGGTCGGGGTGGGAGCTGTGTTTGTGTTTGCGGGAGAAGACAAACGCGAGGTGATTACCCAGGCTCCGAGCTGGGCTGCCGCTCAAGGCCCTATCTTGGAACTGCGTAGATGGTGGGGATTAAATATTAACATTGCAAGGTGCCGCAGATCAAAACCCAAATCTCCTGACACAGCCCCCAAGCTGGAAGATGCTGATGGTACAGGATTATAATGAGCACCATTAGCTCCTGGTGATCTATTTATTAGCCTGGTTACTTCCAGGCATTATTTACGCGCACGATTGGCTCTCGCGAGAGACTGGATGTCGTGAGACTCGGAGAGAAAGTGGCATCTCTGGAGCCTCCAGTGTTCCAGAGGTGGGGACACAATGGGAGCACAGGACCCTGAGCACTCACTGGGGACCAGCTGGGCTCCCCAGATGGGCTGTGCACTGAGAGCATCTGGGTAAACACGGGGGGTGGGCTGGGGGCTGTCACCCATTCTCTGACTGGGAAAACTGGTACAGTTGGTCACATCAGCGTTTGTCAGCCGTGGCCCATCCCACAGTTGGGGACAGAAAATCCCTTGCTGCGAGGATGACCTGGCATGGAGGCTGTCAGCAGCATCCCACACGCACGCACGGCCCTGCACCCCAAAAGACCGTAGATGCTGACACACCAGGCAGAGCGCAGAGCCAGAGCAGCGTGGCCTCCCGAATGCGCAGGCTCGAGTCACCTCCTGCACCCACCTGCCGCTGAGCCAGTGCCTCGCCGCGGCCGCAGCAGATGAGCTGGGGCTCTGGACTCGGACCTGGCCAGCCCCCGTGGCCTAGCGCTCTTTCCATCCTCCCACGTCAACTGGGAGGTGAGGGGGTTATTTATTCATTCGTCATGCAATTGTTGAGTACCTACTGTGTGTGAGGGGCTGAGATGCCCATGGTGGTTCTGAGATATGGATCAGGAAACAGGAATGAGCGCACCGTTGCTGCAGACCCTGTGGGATCTGGGGAGGAAGGAATGAAGTCCAGAGGAGCATTGAGATGCCCAGGCCAGGGCAGTGCTCTGACTCTTTGTCTTCCTCCTCCCTGCCTCAGCCTCCACCTGGCTGCTTTCACATTCAAAGCCTCCAGAGGAAGGGGCATCTCAGTGGAGGGGTGGAGCAGGCTGCAGAGGCCTTGCCCCAGTAACTGCATAGCCCAGCCCGGCACCTCCCTGCAGGTCTTAGTCTCACGGCCAGCTGCAGAGCTGGGGGAAAGCATGGTCATACGTGGTCTGGGGTGGTGGTCACATCAGTTCCCAACACCTGCTCATATCCAGAGGCCACCAGCAGATCTGAAAATCAGAAGAGCGAGAGGCCTGTGCGCCTTTATCACATGGAGTCAGGAGACAGGAGATGGGGAGGCGCGAACCACATTGATCAGACCCTGACATTATCGGGCTGCTCAGAATGTGTCCCCTCAGTGCTGCAGGGACTGGTGTGCCATGTGCGGAAGAGTAACCCGGCCTCAGATCCTTCACAGACCCCAAAGGCACAATCCTTCAGGACAGCTGGTCATTTCCATTCTAAAGGCCATGGAGCCACAGTCAGGTGTGGGTAGGTGGCTGCCCCACCCTCTGCCCAGCCAGGGTGACATCTGACTTATGTCTCACAGGGGCCAGGGAACAGTATGATCCTGGGCTCACACAAAGCCAAGGTACTGAGTATGGCTTGGGTTTTTTTTGAGCGGGGGCAGGGTTCATGGTTATCAAACTGAGCTACAGTTTCAGTCTTTTTATTACTGTCAATTTACTTTAGTTTTTTGACACACAGTTTGTCTAGGCAGTTCAGGCTGACCTTGAACTCACTATATAGCCCAAGTTGGCCTGAAACTCATGGGAATCCTTCTGACTCAGCTTACCGAGTGCTGAGATTAGAAGCATGCACTGCTATACCCAGTTTGCCGAGTTTGTTCATACCTGTGTTCAGAAGGGGTTTAGGCCCCCAGAGAGGGAGGCAGCCTGTCTGGGTCACCACAGGTGAAAGGCAGGAGGGAGCAAGGATCCGGCTGTGTTGATCAGAAAGACATCATTTCTGGAGGCTGCACTGGGGTCAGCCTGCCTGTTCTAGGGTCTCTGCAGGAGCTCACATGCCCACCTCCAAATCTTCCTGTGGCTTCCCCTTCTCTGGGGTAAATGTGCCTCAGTGACCATGGCTCTGTCTCACTGTGTCCAGCAGTGGGACTGGGGAGGCCAGTGGGGGCCAAGCTGGGCCTGCTCAGGAGTCCACCCCGCCCCACCTCCTGGCTCTAACAGAATCAGCTCCCTCTGATCTGCAGCCCGAAGCCTTTGAAACTTCACAGCCCCAAAGGCAATTTATCTCTCCAATTTGCCTAAGCCTCATAAATCAGGTCCAAGCACAAAGGAATCTGCTTTGGAATAGCCTTTCAAAGGCAACAGGGACACTGCACACCAGTGTGACCCACTGGCTACCCCCAACCATCGCCTTCCAAAACTCAGACTGAGGCAGGGGATCAAAGGGAAGTAAATCCCAGCAGTGACTGTGCAGTCTCAAGGTGTCTTGTGTCTCAGGGGATCTAGGGTTGCACCAGGTGGGGTCATGGGACCCTCATATCCAAGCGAGCTCCATGGCTGCTGGGTTTTCTGTGGGTTCCCACTAAGGACCAAGGAGGAAGCACTAAAGGAGAAAAATGTGTGTGACGGCAGGGTCTCTCCCTGTAGCTGTTTCATTTCTCTGGGTCAGGGAGTTCTTGGAGAACATGCTTTGTTCCTGGGATCTTAAGGAACTTCCTGTCTGACCCTGCAGGCCCTGTGGAGACAATGCAGGAAGCAGAGGACTAGCTCTGCCCTGGGCCTGGCTGTGACAATAGTCGGGGACCACCACAGTGATAGGGGACAGGGAAGACCTGGTCCCTTGCTGCTGCTCATTAGAAGCACAGTTTGTGTCTTTTCCTGGGACAGCCAAGGATCTGGAAACCATTTTTGCATGAACCATGACCTTCACGTGGACCCACATGCCCAGTTGATGACTCAGAGCACAACAGATGTGGAGCCTCTGTGTCTGTACCCCTGTCCTGAAGCTGTGCCCACCCTGATTTCAGGGAAAGCAGCACCAGCGTGCTTGAGACCCCACTGACAGAGTCCTTTCCTGGAAAGGAAATTGTCCCTCAGCCATAGAGATCTGAGAGCTGTGCCCACCCTGATTTCAGGGAAAGCAGCACCAGCGTGCTTGAGACCCCACTGACAGAGTCCTTTCCTGGAAAGGAAATTGTCCCTCAGCCATAGAGATCTGAGAGCTGTGACACCAGGGCTGAGATCACCATGACCAACTGGCCACTGGGCCACCTGGAAAAGCTGGCCTCCTGCCTTGGGCCTGAGCCATGTGAACCCAAGTCAAGGGAGCTCCCGCCGGCTACCCAGGCTGGATCCTTTCCAGTTTAAGCTTTACCCCTTGTAAATCTGTGGCTTAGGTTTGTTTCTTGTTTCTACTAAAGTGAGGCCCATGCTAGCTAGTTATAGGAGAGGGTACGATACCCCATGGGGCTGGCAGAAGCCCACTGTCCCCAGCAGGCCAGGCCCCCTGTGTGAATCGTCCTGACTAAAGGACCCAGGGCACAGAGCCCATGGTGCTTCGGGCCAGCGTAGTAGCCTCAGCTGAGGACCAGCAGAGTGTGGGGTGTGCTGGGAGGCCCTGGTCTAGCCTTGTGGTATCCAGGGAGCAGCAGTGTTGTGGACAGACCAGGAGAAGGGCTGCAAGCTGCCTACCAGGGTCTGTAGAAGAAAGGGTATGGCACAGGGTCATGAGGAGGGACGTCATTTCTTAAAATTAATTAATTAGTTAGTTTTAAGATCTTGCTACACAGTTCCAACTTGTAGTGATTCTCCTGTCTCAGCCTCCCCAGAGCTGGGACTGCAGGTGTGCCCCACCACACCTGGTGTCAGGGCCAGGGCAGGCATGTGGTACTGGGGATGGAACTTGGGTCCTTCTGCTTGCCAGGCAGGCACTTAGACCACCAGGCTATCTCCCCAGCACTGGAACAGGGTTTTCACGGGTGGAAAATGAGGCAGGCAGCCTGATGGTAAGGGGGTGCAGAGGAGCAAAGACAGCGAGACGGGACAGGGGAGCCCTGTGCGGAGAAGGGGTGGGGTCTTTGAAGCTGGCTATTCATCCACTCAGTGACCTTCCATTGACCACTTACTATGAGCAGACAGTAGGGATGGGCTGGGGATTACATCCAGTAGCAGAGAGGGGCAATGAGAGACAGGGTCCTTCGTGCAGCCTCTGCAAGGACATTGCTTGGCTGTGAACTCATCACATAGCCCAAGCTGGCCTTGTACTCCAGGCAATCTTCCTGCCTCAGCCTCCTGAGTGATGGGTTACAGCAGTGTGCCATATGCCTGGCTCACTGGCTCTTTTATTGATTTAGTACACGTGTTGCCTGGAGCACTCCGTCTTCCCTTTGTAGCATGATTCTACCTGATACTGCACAATTGCTGTCATGCATGTTTATTTCCATAGTGAGAGAGAAACAGAGATGAGAGAGAGAGAGAGAGAGAGAGAGAGAGAGAGAGAGAGAGAGAGAGAGAGAGAGAGAGAGAGAGAGAGAGAGAGAGAGAGAGAGAGAGAGAGAGAGAGAGAGAGA
>PVKA01032868.1:0-24920 GCA_004027165.1 Ctenomys sociabilis | reverse complement strand
GAAGAAGAAGAAGAAGAAGAAGAAGAAGAAGAAGAAGAAGAAGAAGAAGAAGAAGAAGAAGAAGAAGAAGAAGAAGAAGAAGAAGAAGAAGAAGAAGAAGAAGAAGAAGAAGAAGAAGAAGAAGAAGAAGAAGAAGAAGAAGAAGAAGAAGAAGAAGAAGAAGAAGAAGACGTGGAACAGAAGAAACAAAACCAAAAAGAACCCACAAAAGAGAAGTTCAGGATCACATGGCTTTACTAGTAAATCCCACTAGAACAGCATCTGCTTTATTCAGACTTGTTCAAAACCTAGAAAAGAAGGGAACACACACTGTCATTTGGAGGCCCGTGTTTCCCTCCTACTAAAACCAGAGACAAAGATGTTAGGAGGAAAGAAAATTAGAGACCAATGGCCCTTGTGGTACAAGTGCAGAAATCCTTAACAAAATAATAGCAAACTGAGCCTGAAGGCGTATTGAAAGGAATTCAGTCCGTGGCAAAGTGAGATCTTCCCTATGGATGCAAGTGATTAAACAAAAGAAAATCTGCCCGCGCATGAACTGAATGGGAACCAAAACCAAAGCGGCCAACCCCCGTGGTCATTTCAGGAGACGCAGGAAGGGGAGTTGACATTCTGGCTCCCTTTCATGGTAAAGACACTCAGAAAGCTACTTTAAAACTAAGAGAACTGCTTCAGATGGTGAAGAGCACTTATGAAAGCCCCACAGCCAGTGTCGTCCTCCACAGCGAAAGGCTGGAGGCCTCTGTAGGACGGACGAGGACAGTGATGAGGGTGTGCCTGCCACCACGGCCACTCCGCATCACCCTGAATGGCTAGCCAGGGAAGCCAGGCAGCAAGAAGAAGTGAAAAGCATTGAATCAGAAAGGAGGAAGGGAAACTGCATCTGTAGATGATTTCATCTCAGACGTAGAAAGCCTTCTAGAACCTGTGAGAAGCTCCTGGCGCTAAGAGGTTGAATTCAGCAGTCATAGAGTAAGGGAACTGTGCAGGGTCCGCTCGTTTCCTAGCACTGGTAGTGAGTGCTCTGAAGTCACAAGAAGGAGTCTGTGACAGAGCATCCAGGCGGGTAGCGTGCTTGGGATAGGTAAGTCCAGCCGAGAAGTGCAGGATTTGTACACAGGAAAGGAGCGAAATTCCAGAAAGAGTACAGAACACATCTAAGAGGGTGCAGATGCATCCCGGCCGCTGGCTGACCCCTCCGATTCACTGATAATGTGATTGAAGTCATGTTTCTAATTAACATTAAAGTAAGCAGCAGAGTCAGTATGATTCTTATCTGGAACCCAAGCCCCTGCTACAGAAATGGATATGCACAGCATCTTAAGAGACCCGAATAACCAAAATAATCTCCACAGAGAGCAGCAGAGTTGGAGGACTCCGGCAGTGATAACCGAAACAGTACGGCACTGGTGTGAAGGTGGAGCGTGTGGCCGGTGGAATGGGCCATCCCACGAGGCTGTGGCTCGCTGAGTTTGGACAGGAGTGCACCATCACCCAGCAGCAAAAGTGAAGGAGTGATCCTGGAACAAGTAAATGTTCACACATTCAGGTTGAATTACTGAGGTTCTTAAAGAGCTAAATCTGTAAAACTTGTTGAGGAAACGCACAGAGTGAGGGCATCCTGACTTTGAATTTGGCAGAGGATTCTTGGATATGATTAACTGAAGCAAAATTGGAAAAAGCACCTAACTTATATCATCTCAGTGAAAACCTACGTACCAAAGAACAATATTGAGAAAGTGAAAAGACAATCTATGGAACAGGTTGTCTTCAAATCAAATGGCTGCTAAGGGGGTTGATGGTGTGTAAAGTGCACTGACAGTTCATCTCCAAGGGACCAGCTACTTAATTAAAAAGGAGCCAAGAATTTGAGCAGACCTTTCTCCACATCTGAAAAAAGTCAGGCATTGTGTGAAAAGACGCTTCAACCTCACTAATCATTAGGGAATTAAAACCACAGTGAAATATCACTTCCCATCTCCTGGGATGGATATTTATTTATTTATGGTACCAGGGATTGAACTCAGGATGAAACCATCTGGACAGGGCAGCAGTAGGATTCGAAGCCACACCACTGAAATGACTGGAGCCTAAGTCTAGTGCCTTAGACCACTCGGCATGCTACCACCCTGACTGTGATTTGGAAAGGAAAATAGTAAGTGTTGTCAAAGCTGTGGAGAAACAGGCGCCTGGTGTCCACTGGTGCCACCTTTACGGAAAAGATTCCATGGTTCCTCAAAAAAGTTAAAGCCACTGCACATTGTTAGAGCTTTGGGTGAGGCCCCTAGCAGGCTGGTGGATCCACAAGTGTAGCTAGTGCGCTACACGAGGGCAAGGCTTTCGCTAGCGCTCCGCTCTGGCCCGGGGGCGAGCTTCACAGTAACCCTTGCTACAGGTACAAAACAAAAAAAGAAAAAGAAAGTTACCGTCCTAACTGCAGGATCCAGCAGTTCTTCCCCTGCGTATGCGCACGCAGGACTGATAGCAGGGGGGAAACCAATACTTGTACGTGAATAGCAGCCCTGTCGCAGGCGCCGAAGAGGTGGAGAGGCAAGTTGCCGCACACACGTACGGTGAATGCCACTCAGGCATGCAAAGAAGAAACGCCAGCACAACCTGAGTGCAGCTGAAGAGCACGGGGCAGGAGAGGAGAAACTGCACACAGGTCCCGGACACCGTGCCGGTCCATTGGCGAGAAATTTCTAAAATGGGAAAAACCGCCGGGGCGGGAGTCTGACTGGGCCTTGGGGTGGATGGGTGCTGAGTAGGGAGCATTCGGGGTGAGGCAGGCATGGAGGACTGAGATGGGGATGTGGGCTGCACACATGGGAAGGCACGGAGTGCACTGGCATGCGGCTTGAGTGTGGCTGGTTTCGTGTGGTGTGAGGTGTCCCGCTTTGTAGACATGCTTGATACAGTGTACATGTGAGTCTTTAGGGGCCGCTGGGAGATGGGTCAGTGGCAGCTGCACGGAGGTGCCTGGGGGAGGCCCGGATGGTGTCGTCCCTGATGAGGCTTCTGCCCAGGCCCTCGTGAGTGTCGCTAGGAATCTTAGATGGAGGTGATGACTTAAGCATGGGGAGAGAGCTGGGCGTGGTGGCGCATGCCTGTAATCCCAGCACTCGGGAGGCTGAGGCAGGAGGATTGTTGGTGAGTTCGAGACCAGCCTGAGCTACAAAGTGAGCTTAAGGCCAGCCTGAACTGCAGTGAGACCCTGTCTCGAAAAGACAAAAAAAAAAAAAAAAAAAAAAAAAGCATGGGGAGAAACTGTTGGGTCGAAAGGCCCGAGCACACAGGCAGGCCTGGAGGAGACCACGGCCCCGAGCCCTGGCACCTCCACCTGGATCAGAGGCGTCACATTTGAAGGCCGTCGCAGCCATGCGTGGCGTAGGACCGCAGCATTAGACACGGAGGTGCTGGGGGAAGTGCCACGGGGAACCACGGCGCAGGGCCTGATCCTCAGCACTTTCTACTCCTCCAGTGCAGGACGCTCCTCACTGCATGATCCGCAGCTGAGCTGCAGCTGCGGAGTTTCTCCTGTGCTTGCACCGAGCCATAGGCTCCGCTCATTCAGTCTTCGGAGAGATCCTCTGCAGCTGGCTCGCCTCTGCCCACTTGTACAGAGCCATCCAGGAGATTTGACTTCTGCGCTTTAACCCCACTGCCTGGCTGTGACTCCGAAGACTTCTGCTGCCTGAGAAGGCTCCTGGGAGAGCCGGGGCTGATGGCGCCCCACTGCGCACCTCCTCTGTTTCAGGCTGTGCTGTTCTGATTTGGCCTGTGTTTGCTACAAAGCCTCCTGCGGCCTCCTGGGATCTCAAGTCTGAAGTGGAAGAAGGCGGGTCGGGAGTAAGGCAGAGCCCTTTTCCTCCCCTCTGCTTGCTGCTGCATTGTCTCCCAGTCTGGGAACTGAGCTCCAAAGGACGAGGAAGCCGGAGCTCCAGAGCTCTTTTCTGAGGTCAGCAGAATGCAGGAGGCTACTGCCTGTGTCCTGGGGTCATCGGCCTGAATGGCTGTGTGTACGTTTTGCCACTGAGATCCTAGCAGGTAAAAATGCCCCTGGTCCCAGGCGGGGCTGCTGGACACGCACTTTTGGGGTGCCAGCCCTTCTATGGAGGGGCAGCGGTGGGCCAGAGTAGAGACTCCTGGTGCAGCCTTGGGGGCAGTGTGGGCGAAGCACCTTGCACCTTGTTCCCGGTTGGAAAGCTCGGCTCCCGTCTGGCTGCTTTACTTGCTCCTAAGGTCAGATGAGGGCAGCGCAGAAGTTTGTGGAAGTTCCCTGGCCACTGCTGTCATCCAAACCACTAAGTGAGGGAACATTTCTTTCGGTTCGTCTGACCAAGTTGTTGTCCATGGGCTATGGTCAGGTCGCCCATGTCTGGTCTCTGCCTGTTTGGGAGAGAATCACACGGGATGGGGTGGTGTGTTGCTGCTCCCCAGCGCTGAAGCACCAGCGGGGCAAAGGGTAGGCAGGAAGCCGCGATTGCCCCAGGGCGGGCCCTCGCTTCGGCACATTCACGCTTGCTGCTGTCGGTGGGGTTTTGTGAAGGAGTCTGCACAAAGGCATGCTCCCCGGGAATGAGACAGGGCCATAAGCTCTCTGAGCTAAACTGTGCATGTGTGGTGCTGTCTTCAAGCCATGACCTTGGCCGCAGTGCTGTGAGGAGCAGAGAGGCAAGCCGGAGGTGTGGCCAGGCGAGGCGCTTGGTGTCCACTAGGCCCTGACCTCAGCTGTGGCAGCCTGGCCTGGGGCTGTGAGGTCAACCTCTCTTCTAGGCCGGAGGCATCCTTGCGCTGGTCTGTGGCTCTCCGCCCTTGATGGTAGAGCAGCACATTGCTCTGTGACAGTGTGGACATAAATAATACATGGAGCTGCAACTTGAGTATTCACGTGAGAAACAGTGCTTAAGGTGTGATGACAAAAGGAGGGCCCATGCCAAGGGTTGTGGTCAGACTTGTGGGGACGCTTTCTCCTGCGTGTGGGTGGAGTCAGGCATCGGAATGGGCCCAGCAGCTCTAGGACCCCGCAGGGATGGGCAAAACCTGAGGCCGGAGCAGCCAGGCCCCAGGAGGAGGGGGCGGCTCAGGCTCATGGCCTTTGCTGCTTGGTTGGAGTCTTCTCCTCTCTGCACCCCACGTCCTCTGCCGCCTGCTCACCGGGACCTGGCCTGCACCTGCCTTCTGCCTGCCTGTGCAGGCCAAGCTCCCTGTCCTCATGCCTCTGCTGTGGCTGCCCCTTGCTTGCTCTTCTGTGTCACCAGCGGGATCCTCTGACACAGAGCTCTGAGGCCTGGCTGTGTGGATGGCAGTTAAGGCTGGCAGCTGCATATTAGTCACCTGGATGTTGCTACGGTAAGAGCCCTGGAGTGGTGGCTGCTAACAAAGCAAAGAGGTTTTTGTTTTACTTCTGCAGTACTGGGCCTTGAGGGCTTCTGCAGTGAGCCACAAGCCCGGCCCTTTAACTTGCTTTCTTATTCTGAGCGTCATGCTGAGCTGTCCAGGCTTGAAGTTGAGAGCCCTGCCCAGCCTCCCAGGGTGCTGGGATTAGTGTGGGCCATCACACCCCACCAAAAGATTTTGTTTTTTTAGTTTCAGAAATTCAAGCTCAAGATTGGGCAGCCTGTGGTGCTGACCTTTGTTGAGGATGGGGCCAAGCATGGGGGGGAGTCTGTGGGGTGAGCAACCCTTGAGTCAGGGAAACAGTGCGGACGGTCCTGCGCTCCAAGGCCCCTTCTGCCCACGGCCTCAGTGACCTGCAGTCCTCCCGCAGGCCTCACCCGAGGTCCAGAGCCCTCACAGCCCCGCCCCGGGGACCACGCCTTCACATGTGCATCTTTGGGGGACACCGCCCATGACCAGATTTGGCACCCCTGATTTCTGCACTCAGGGCCCTGCTGCAGACCCTGGCTGGAAGGCCCTTCCTGCAGGTCTGCTTGTGTGTGCTGGGTGCTGCAGGGCCCAAGCATAGGGCCACATGTCTCGATGACACACAGTGTTCACGCACTTGGGGCGCGTGCAGGTGCTGCCCAGCTGGACACTCTCGGCTGTTGTTTGGCTGTTGCTCTCAGATGCCTCCTCTGGGCAGTGGTGGCCTGTCGCACCTGACACAGGGCTCCCCTGGACACCCCGGGGCACCTGGGGTCTTGCAGTGACTCAGCGGGGCAGTGGGATTCTGCTAATAAGCACATTCTGCACATTTCCCCTCCACGCCTCTTGGCACATGCAGAGGAGATGTGTGTCTTGGATCTCGCGTGTCCACCATGGGATTTCAGATAGCTGCTGTGCTAGATGTCAACTGGGGGTCAACTTGTCCCATGCAGCTGGACTAGACCAGGGTGGTGCTGGGCGTGGGAGCCCCTCCTGAGGGTTGTGGGCCTGGAGGAGGAGAGAAGCTGCTGGGAGCTGGCAGGGAGGCTGTTGGAAGCCGCTGGTTCACCTGGGCTCCGTGGCTGGAGGACCTTGTCACGCTGACTTTCCTGATAAGCTTGGCTGTTCTCAGCAGAGGAGGAGCTTAGGACCTTGTAGCTGAGCGTGGCTGCAGTTCATTTTGGGGAGTTTTGGTCCTTACCTTGATTATTGTGTACTGGCTCCAGAGGGGAAAATGTCGTACCACTCAGCCTCCTGGAGCACCTGGTGTTGTTGGCTTTCCTGATGGGAACTCAGTTTTCCTCCTCATCAGAGGAGCTCGGGACCTCCCTGCTGCTGAGGACGCTGTGGTACCTTTGGGGAGCTCTGGCGCTTACCTTGAGCACCGCTTCCTGGCTCCAGTGCAGGTCCCTCAGCTGCTGGCGCAGACCCTTCACCCCACTGGTGCAGATTTTCTATCTTCCACCACTGACCTCCGGGCCTTCCCAGTGCAGATCTGTGAGACAAGCCCACGTGCAACACTGTCCTGAGCTCTAGGCCTTCACCTGGACTCACGGGAGGCATTGTCCTGAGCTCCGGATCTTCAGCTGGACTCATGCAGGACGTTGCTATGGGACCCAGGCCCCTGGCTGGAGTCTTAGTCTGTAGTGTGTGGACGGATGTCCTGCACTCTTTGTATATGATTCTTTGAGCGAATACCATAAAGTAATTTTATAAAATGTGTCCTGTATTATACTGTTCTCCTTGCCAAACGCCAAACAATGATATTTGCCAACAAACCTCATGACACTGCAAAAGAAGTACTTGAGCTGAGATGTTGTCCTCACCCTGTCTGTTCTCACTGGCAGAAAATTAAGTGTATAATTAGGAGTCAAGTCACCTGTTTATGGGGAATGAGCAGTCCCTTTGCTTCCTGGCAAATAGGCCTCAGTTCTGCCCTTTCGCAGCCCGGCCCTGGGTGGCCCTCCAGGCCGGCTTGCCGAGCTCCCGGACAGACGCTCTGCTGATTTCCTCAGGGAGAGGAGCGTGGAAGGACTTGGAGTGATGGGAGAAGGTGGTGGGTGTGGCGGCCTGGGACTTGGTCCTGCACTGTTTCTTCAGGTAGCTGGAAGGCCTTGAGGCTTCACCTGTAAAGTGGAAATGGGGACCCCACAGAGACACCGTGCAGGCCAAGGCAGCGGGAATGGGGCGGCGCTCTGAGCATGGCGCCGTTAGTCTTCCAAGAGGAAGGAAGCTGTGGTGGCGGTGGGAACCTGTTCTGGTGCGTTGCTCCTAAGCCATCATCTATAAGTACGAGGGCTCTGAAGGCCAGGCAGGTCCTGCAGCCATGAGCAGCCTCACCCCAGGACAAGAGGGCTGCTGGCTCCATGCGGCCACTGCCACGGGGTCACTGGCATCGCACTGTGACCACCAGGCCTTGAGGCCTGCGCTGTGTTCTCCCCACATGTGCATGTCCGGGGCCCACAGGTAAAGGCAGAAGCCTCTGGCCTCTGTGCTAGTGTGCTGCCTGGCGCGTGAGGGCCAGTGACGGGGGGCAGTGGGCGCCGGGATGGTGTCCGGTCTGAGGCTGAGAACCCAGGGCCCAGGTGCGCACGGCTCTGTCGCTCCTGGAGCCGTTTCTGGCTGCCATCTCGCCGTCATGGGCCTGTGCTGAGGACAAGGTGGCAGTGCCTGTGGCCGGGGTGTGGCGGGCTCATACTCAGCCCTCCTCACGCCTGTTGCTGCTGCAGGATGTCAGCAGGAGCCCTTCAGCGCAGACGCCAGCTCAGCACCTCCTCTGCTTTCCCTCTGGCTGCCTTCTCCCCAGTTGCCCTTGCTCCCACGCCTTGCTGATGTAGGCACCTGCTGTGTGGGCAGCCTCTGCACCTGAGACAGGCGCTCCCCAGGTGAGGTTTCCAGGCTGCTCTGTGTAAAGCCGGGGCTGGGTTTCAGATCATCAGTGCGGTTGTGGCTCCATGGTGTCCCACAGCTGTGAGGGGCCTGTCGGGCGGGTCGCTTGCTGCCCTTCACCTCGCCCTCGTCTGGGGAGCAGTGGAGGGTGCCATTCGTGACCTGGGGCCTGGATTCCTTGGCGTCGCTGCTGTCAGCAGGGCAGGGACTGAGGCCGCTGCTGGGAACTGTGTCCATGTCTGATGCTGCTCTGTCGCCTGCCCTCGCTGTCCCCGTGGTCCCCACATGTCCCCCCTGTGAGGAGAGCCTGGGAGTGTGCAGGAATGCCGACGGGCTGCTGCGCATTTGTTGGTGAGATTTCTTTCAGCAGAGTCATGTGTCAGCCTTTGCTTTCTAAGAGCACAAAGCAGACGCAAAGGTGCGTGGTGTCTCCCCTTTTGGTTACTTCTGTGAGCCATGGAGGCATGGAGAAGCATGGGCTGCCAGGAGCTTTCACTCAGGAGTGCACTCTGGCATGAGATTCGGGGAGCGGGTGGACGGACAGCCAGGGCTTTCTGGCCCCTGAGCCCAGCTGCCCTCCTGTCGGGCTCCCCTCCTTTCTTCCCAGCTCCTGTCCGGTGCACTGCCCAGGCCTGATGCACCAGGGTGGGTCCCAGGCTAGGATGGTGGGCAGCCATCCCTATGTGGCCAGAGCAGTGAGGGGGGAAGAGAGCAGCTGAACAGACCCTACCGCCCGCCCCACATGCTGGGGCCATCATTGGCTATTCCCTCTCCCCTGCACCGCTCTCCTGGGGCCGAATCTCGCTTGCCTCACCAAGGCCTGAAGCAGGTGCCACCTTGGCTGAGGGATCATGGTGACAATGCACTGTGTGCGACACAGGTCTGCGGTTATGACCTGGTGTTTGTTTAGCGGGCTGATGACATTCACTTTGTCTGCTCTGCGTATTCGAACACGGAGCGTGAGCCGAGCCTCAGCACTGTGCTGCAGCCTGGACATGCAGACACCGGCGCTTTTGCCAAGGTCTCTGGCATCTGTGAGGCACTGGGTGCCTGGCAGGTGCTTAGGAAAAATGCGACACGGGTAGACAGCCTTATGTGGGCTCTGTCTCCAGCTTAGTTTCCATCTAATCTGCTTAAAGTTCTACCACTGGGTGTAGCAGACTAAACTCCCCAGCAGTGATGGGAGCAGTCATGGCCTTGGTGACCTCTGTCTTTCTGATCTCTGGGCTGCGTCCTATGTGGTGCTCTGTCTGTCTGTCTGTCTCTCTCTGTCTCTCTCCCTCTCTCTCTCCACACTCACTCCCTTTTGTTTCTGGATCATTTCTCCTTAGTGGGTCCAGGCAGGGAAGCAGAGCTACCATGAACACCGTGGGAACAGAGATTGACTGCGGAGATTGAGCCGACGCCAGTGCTTGAGGGGAAGGCCGGCTGGCAGAGGTCACTGAAGGTGGGAGAAGCAGGTGCAACTGCAGAATCACCCAGGCACAGGCTTGGCTCTTGAGGAAGCAGGAGGGGAGGCTGTTTGGCAGCAGAGGGTGCTGCTGTGGCCCAGGGGTCGCATTGGTGGTCAGCCACTGCCAGACCGCACCCTGCTGTGTGCCAGAGGCCTTCAGGGCGCACAGTGTCACCTCCGAGGTCCTCTGTAGGTTACTCTGAGTCCAGAGCTTATAGAGAAGGGGCTTTTGGGAGGAGAGGCTTGATCCAGATGCAAGGTCATTCGGATGACCCAGGACGGGCATGCTGTGTCAGGGCAGCAGGGTGTGTGGGGCTGTGTGTCTGGCTCTGTAAGGAGAGCTTAGTTAACACTCCGTGTTCAGTTACACAGAGCAGAAAAATGAGAGGCCTGAGGAACACCAGGTCAGCACCCGCAGGCCACTCAGCTTGGCCAATCAGCAGGTCGAGGACCTGGGTGTATGTGTGCGTGTGAACGTGTACAGGAGCCTATGTGTGTGTATGGGTGTGCTTCAGATCCCCTGGGGAGTGTGTTGGAACCCAAAGGGAGGTATCGCCAGGTGAGGGCAGGTGGTGAGAGCCCTGTGTCGGTCAGGGTTCCCGGGGAGCAGGTAAGGAGTGCAGAGGAGAGCAGAGGAACAGGTAGACAGTTTGTGAGGGCAGTGACAGCCCCAGCTCTGGGTGTCTGGTTGCCCGGACTCTCCTGGTGCCTGCTCTCTGCTCTTCCTCTCTCTCTGCCTGCCTCACCTCCTGCGCTCTTGTTGCCCATTGCGATGTCAGATGAATGCCCAGCTCTGAGCCATCAGCCATGGTCAGGCGTCCCTGTGTTCCTGTCCCTGCACTTGTGTGTGTGTGTGACTTCCAGCATCCATGGAGCTGGAGTTCTAGCAGCTAAAGGCAGAGCATGTCTGGGGCTGGCCAGCAGTACCTGTGTACTGCCGTGGCAGGGCCTGCAGTGACGTGTGTGGGCTTCATGACTAAGGGGCTCCTCGTGGGGCCTGTGGGGCAGGGCACAGAGTTGGCGATCTGAGTGGTGTGGAATGGCGTGTGTGGTGATCACGTCAGGCCAAGGACAACTCTGAATGGGGTGAAGCGGCGACAGCCAGCAAAGTACCCTGGCGGCTTGCAGAAGCTGTGCTGATGGTTCCTCAAAGTGCTCCACAGAAAAGTGTCCCTGATGAGCTCTTGAGATCTGTTCCGAGATCCCCCCTGACCCTGTTTCCTGATTGATCTTGGAGCTGTGCTGCCTTCCCTAGGTACTGGCCTAGAGGCCGAATACTGTGGCTGAATTTTTACACAGTGGCTTCAGCTGGTGACCTGGGTTTACTGTGAGGGTTTATAGCACGCTCAGTAGATTTTGTTGGGTAAAGCAGTGCCGTGGCTTCCTTTCCCACAGCCCGGAGAGCTGCTGAGCATTCAGAATCACTGCCACCAGCGCCAAGTGTGGAAGCCCTGCCCGACGCTGCGCCCAGCATCTGCTGTGGGCCGGCCACCCACACTGCTCACCTGCCCAAAGCGTGCAGTCCTCCCCTGCAAAGTGGGCTGGCCTGCTGCGCCTGGGCCTCACACGGCTGTAGACACAGTGTGCGCGCACCGGGTCAGGGACCTGGGCCTGGCCTAGCAGCTCTTCCAGCTCAGGATCTCCTGCCCGGCTGCAGTCAGGTGTCCGGGGGGATTAGGGTCACTCCACAGTGCAGCTGAGGCACCACGCGCTCCCACGATTCTCTGGCCACTGTGGCAAGACGTGCTGGTTGGAGCCCATGCTGGGCATGCACGGGGCCGGGGCCTGTCAGCCTGGAGCCCTGCGCAGTGCTGCCCGTCACTTTAGGGTGATCCTGTTTTCTAGGATGCAGACCCAGGTGGCCCTGGCTGTACAGGAGCCTGAGTGCCCCAGGGCCAGGATCACTAGGAGCTGTTTTAAAAGTTGTCTGTTGTGACTTTGATTGGTACTTACTCTGTTTTGTTTTGTTTGTTAGATCTGAACTCAGGACCTAAATTTTGTTTTGTAAATGTGACAGTAGTAAAAATCCGAAGTTTGGAGCGTGATGCCTTCATAAGGCACATGTTCCCCACAGCCGAGGTCCTGTCTTGCTCAACAGCAGCTCGTGATGAAGGAAAGGCTCACAAGAGCAGCTGGCTGCTTTGGCAGGAAGTGTAATTGAAGTAAAATTGATGTCAATCTTTTTTTCTTTTCTTAACAGTTAAGATCACACTTTTGAGGACTTCTTAGATAAACTGGAGCTTTCGTTTAGCCCAGAGTTTGCACACTGGGAAGATTGCTCTCTGGAGATGCCAGAAAGTGGCGAGACGGGCACAGGAAGGGCAGGCAAGGCAGCTTAGACCTCGTCATTCCGTGTTTGGAAGCTGGTGTTCTTCTTTTCCTTTAACTCTCCAAGAAGGAGTCAGGAGGAGAGGGCTGTGTGAAGAGAGAGCGGAGTGTCCAGGCTTGTATCTCCGCCCTCCTGGGGGTGTGAGGCCTCTGGTTTCCTCAGAGCTCAAGAGTGGGAGATTCTGAGCGTTGCCCAGGAGTAGATGGTGCCCCACCGCTGCAGTCAAAGCATTCAGGGACCAAAAGACCTGCCAACTCCAGAATGAAGAGAGCGGAGACAGAGTGGTCGGAGGACAGCACTTTTGAAGATGAAAAATATTCTCCCACTGAGAGCGGATTCTTTGGGGTGGAGTATGTATGCATTCTTTCAAGCACTCATCCGAGAGCCTGAGAAGTTTGAGCTGGTGTCCTCCCTTTGACATATGTCCTTAAACAAGTGGCTCCAATTCCCGGGCATGGCTGGAGACACAGTGAGAGTGGCTTCCCGGAACGCCTTTCCATGCATGGTACACACAGAGCCATGCTTGGGCTCCTAATGATCGGTGGACATGGGCTTCACAACATGTGTGTGCAGTATGTCCAAGAAGATGTAACGATTTGGCATGGGATTTAAAACTATTGTGTGAAGATATACAACTGAAGTAATATGGTGACTGATATTGGGAAATTAATATATAGATTTATCATCCTATTACATATATCTGGAGAAAGATCTAAAAGATAAGAAAACCTTTGAACAGAAACTCAGAGGGATGAAAAAAGATGAGAACAATACAAGGCACAGGCAATAAAGTGAACAATTTTAGCAGCCGGGCGTGGTGGCGCAGGCCTGTAATCCCAGTACTCGGGAGGCAGAGGCAGGAGGATTGTTGTGAGTTCGAGACCAGCCTGAGCTACAGTAAGCTTAAGGCCAGCCTGAACTGCATAGTGAGACCCTGTCTCAAAAAAAAAAAAAAAAAAAAAAAAAAGTGAACAATTTTAATACAGGCATCATGGTGTCTTAGTTACTCATTTTTTGGGGACTAAATTCCGGACTCCCAAAGTTAAAGAAGGAAAGGCTTATTTTTAGGTCACAGTTTGTAGAGGTTTTAGTCTGGCTGGCTCCGAGGCAGGGTGGCGTGGCAGGGGGGCATCGCAGAGGAGAAACAGCCCATGGCAGGCAGCGTGGGCAGGAAGCAGTGAGCAGCCACGGGGCGGCGGCGGCAGCGGGGGCGGGGGCAGCGGCGGCGGCGGGGGCGGCTGCGGGGCGGCAGTGGGGCTGCAGCCCTCCTTTCCCTTTTATCCACACTCACAACTATGCTACACCAATCAGTGGACCAATCAGTTATTACACCCTTAATTCACAAACCTTTAACCCCAGAATCACACAAGCTAGATCACCCACCGCAGAAGAGCCCTGTCTTTGAATGCATGAGACTTTGGGGGCCATCCAGACACAACACATGGGGTGTCAGGAAGATAAAAGAGATTTACTGGAGCAAAAGCAGTCCTGAGGGGCTGGGGCCGGAACCGCGTCATCCTGCCTTTGCCTCCTCAGCGCTCTACTGCACCCAGTTTATAAGCAAGTTTTAAAACTTTTTGTACAATATATACCTTTGACACATTTAAAATTATGAAAGAATGGGAGTATTGTTTATGGGAGCGAGCAGCAGCTCTTTTCTTACATTTCCTTTCCTCAGATAGTTTTATGGTCTCATTTCTGAAATCCAGTAAAATGCCTGCTGCAGAGAGGTGGGCAGGGCAGGGTCTGTCTCCACTCCTATCTCTGCCAGGCACTGGTGGCCGTGGGAACTTCCCGTGATCAGCGGGGCCACCTGTCCCCCTTCATGTATTTAGACAGGGTCTACAGGGTCTCACTACGCAGATGGGCCTCACAGAGACCCTCCTGTTTTTAGCCGCCCAAGCGCTGGGCTGGGATTGTAGGCGTGCCACCACACCCAGTCTTACTTGCTGTCTCAGTGCGCCCTGGGGGTGGGGCTGGCATGGCATGGCAGGGATCAAACCTCATCCCTGCGTCTGCCTAAGTAGCACCAGTCCCCTTCTTGAAGGGCTGCTGCGATGCCCATGTGAGGTGATGAGAATGAGCTCTGTACAAAGGCCCCTGGGGCTGTCTGGGCTGCTCTTGTCCCTCTTATGCCCCTGATGCTGCTTATTTCTTCTTGGGTGAGGTCTTCCCATCCCTGCTGGTCAGTTTCTGCACCGCCAACAGGGTGCCATATTTCCTGCCTGGGGGCTTCAGATCTGGCCAAGTGGGGAGCTGTGAACATTTCCACTCTAGGCCTGTTCATCTCCAGAGGTGCTACTGTAAATACTTAAACTCCTTTGTGACTTGTATGTTGAAAACTAGGTTTGTAAGCAGTGTTTCCCCCCAGCCCCAGCCCAGTGGGCAGAGAAAATAATCTATTAAATCAGACTCAGGTAGAGCTCACCTTTTAATTTTTTTTTTTTTAATGTATTTTAGTACAGGGTCTACAGTGTCTCACTATGTAGGTTGCACTCATAGTGATCCTCCTATTTTCAGCCTCCCAAGTGCTGGGATTACAGGCATGTGCCACCACATCCAGTCTCAATTGCCATCTCAGTGCACACTGGGGGCGGGGCCAGCGCAGCATGCCAGGGATTGAGCCTTGGCCACTGCACTTTGCCTAAACAAGCCCTTTAGTCTGCTGAGCTATCTGGCTGGCCTTAGAACCCATCTTTTTGAACAAGACAAAATTAGATTCCATTTACATTATATTTTAACTCCCATTTGTGAATGGATTCCATTTGATTTTGTTGGGGGGTTGTTAGTCTTGGCACACAGTTCAGGCTGGCCTTGAACTCAGTATACAGCCAAGAATGGCCTCAGAGCTATGGCGACCCTCCTGTGTCAGCCTTCCAGTGACAAGCATGCACAACTCCCAGCTTGTAAGTAGATTGTTAGCCTTCTGCTGCAATAAGTGACCCTAGATGGGACAGGGCACTGCTTCTGGTAATGTGCACAAGTTCCCTCTTTGCGTCATGTTTTTCTCGGATTGTTTGTGGTCTGGTTTCTGAAATGCAGTGAAAGGCTGGAGTTGAGTGTTCTTGTTCCAGAGGCTCATTCTTACTGGCACTGGGTAGGAAGGGTAAGGTTTCTTGGCCTGTGCGAGGTCTGCTCACACCAGCCACCGAAGGATGACATGTAGAGTGTGTGGTGAAAACCAAGCACACTGTGGACCAGAGCTCAGGAGCGTTTTCTGCTTGTGTGGCACAGTGGTCACTGAGACCTGCGAGGCTTGAGCCGATTACTGTGAGAAAGTGTCTCCCTGGTAAACACTGTGGGTCGCTCAGGCTGGTCTGCTCCACCGCCATGCTGTTGCAGAAAGGGAAAGGCAGGACCACAGGCGGTCGGGGTGGTGCTACCATGGGCCTGGGGTAGCTGGGGGCGTCGAGCCCTTGGTCCTCCTAGGGAGGATACAGCACGTCCACATAGGGCCTTTGGCCTTGAAGGGTTTTTGGCTGTGGCAAAAACCCAGGTGGAGGGGAGGGCCTTCTCCTCTCCTCCAGCCGGGTTTTATGGAATGCATGCCCCATTCCAGGGGCTGCTCTGAACCTGGCAGAGCACAGGTTCCAAGCCTGTTGTCTCCTGCTCTAGTAGCCAGGGAGGCAGTCTGGATCCCAGGGACCCATGCAACAGGTGAGCCGGCTTTCTTTCCCCGGCTGTCTGGAGAAGGCAGTGCTTCCAGGGACCCACCAGACTGCTCTCTCTCTGCAGTTCCCCGGATGAGACCAGGCAGGTGCTATCTGCCAGATTGTTGGTACTCTTGGCTTCTCCCACCTAAGGGGCCAGAAAGGCCCAAACCATTCATGGTCCTTGTTTTGCCTGTTTTCCTCCATACCCCACTTCTCTGTCCACACAGTCCAGCTGCCCTCTACCGCCTAGTACCATAACTTGGGACTGACTTTCCTTCCATGGTGTTCAAGACGGCAAGACCTTATAGAGCCAAGTTCAGTGAGACACTTAACAGAGTGACTAGACAGAAAGATTGGACAGAAACCCCTGCAGAGAGGGTTCTGAAATAATCAGGTGCTGTGAAGCGGCAGACAGAAGGTCTCCAGCTTAAGAGGGTTTGGTTTCAGATTTTCCTGTTTTCAGTTTCAGAGCAGCACTCATGAAGTCACGTGAGCTAGTCAGTACTTGCTTGTGAGATAGGCTTTGTGTGAGATGATTTTCTTGTGCAGTTGTAGTTCAGTGGGACATGTAAGGTAAGGTAAGGTAAGCGTGGCCACGCTGTATCAGGTAGGTTAGGCATTAAAGCAGTAGGGCTACGTGCTCATTAATGAGTCACGCACTCTTGCATATTTTTCCTTGTGATGTTTCCAGCTGAGGCTGATCTATCCGGACATGATCCCTTCCTTAGTCACGAAGCCCCTGTGTTACGGACGCAATCGTCCTGCGTCTTGAACAAAGTCAAAGCCTAAAAGATCACTGTATTTTGCTATAATTCGTTTGATTCTTAGTTCATTTATTTAAATCATTTTCCATTTTTTGTAAATCATAATGCAATGAATTAATTGCCTTACTAGGAGTGGGGCTTCCAGGGCTGTGGTCTTACTGTAGCCTATGACTTCCCTTTCGCCCTCTGAGGCACACTGATGTATGAAGCCATCCACAGGGGACATCCTCCTAGTGCCCTGGACTCCGTGCTTCCTGCAGAGCTCTCCCCAGGGGCTGGGGAGCAGTGGCTCCCCTTGCGTCTGGAGGGAGATGCTGGTGGTGGTGCGTCAAACACTGAGATTAGAGTGACCAGGGAGGCCAGCGGTTTCTTCTTGGTGCTGCCTTGATCTCCACAGGGTTCCCTGCAGAGCTGAAGTGACTCCAGGCCCTTCTCAGATCCAGTGAGCCACTGTGTGTGGAGGTCACTAGTGCCTCCACTGTGGGCACAGGGCGGGCAGCAGCAGTACTTTGCCTGTGAACTCCAGTTCTTTACCTCGAGGGCAGGACAGGAGACTGACAGGGTGTTGCCACAGTCCTGGGACAGAGGACAGGCTTGAGCGTGGCTTTCATCAACAGGTGGGCCTTGGGTTTTATAAGACAGCAGTCCGAGGTTTGTGGCCCTGATTGCACAGCTGCACGTTTACGAATGAATCATAGCCTGTGGTTGCTCTCTGAGGGCCATGTGAGGTGTGGGGTGCAGATTGGAGATCTGGGTCCCAGCGAGTAGGTGGAACTGCTCGATTGCTCTTGTACCTATCGACTGCCAGTCATGCAGAAGAGAAAGTGGGACGCGTTGGTGACCCCTGGGGAGGGCTCCATAGAGGCTGCGCCTCTGACTCTATGGAGTCAGAGCGGTTCTGTTATCTGCTCCTTGGAGTCAGCAAGGCTCCCTGCTTCAGTGCTGCTCACGTCGCTGCAGCTCTGTCTCAGATGTGAGGCTACGAGGCATTGGAGCTGTGAGCGGTGATGCTAGAAAGTGCTCCTGAAAGGTCTGTGAGTTCTAGGAACTGGATTTTCTTTTTTCGAGCAAGCTGCACTTGGCAGGGCAGTTGACCTAACTTGGTAAGAGCCCTGAGGAGACTGGATGGGGCTTCAGAACACTTGGTCCTGACTGCCGGCCAGCTGTGTGCCCTGAAGGAAGTCACGCCGCTTCCTCTTGCAAAACCGGAGCATTGAACAAGAGAGACAGTGATGGTCTCGGAATCTCGTAAATGGAGAACATGCGCAGGGACGGGCCACATGGAGCAAGGCCACTGAAGACAGAGCGACCTGCAAGCTGGTGGGCTGCCGGAGCCCCACTTAGCCACCTCTCAGCTAGTGGGGTCGGCCTTCATCCTCCAGCCTGCTCGATCTCCTGTTCTTCTGTGTTTGTACATGTGGCTTCTGTGACTCACTAGGCCTCTCCTTTGTGTGTGTGTGTGTGTGTGTGTGTGTGTGTGTGTGTGTGTGTGTGTGACTTGCTGTCCCCATGGGTTTCCCTCCCAACGTGCAGAGGCAGGAAAAGGGAATGACAGTGCCCAGGGCACAGGCTCTCCCGGCTGCTGGGGGCAGGTCCTCCCCTGGTGGCCAGTGGAGGAATAGCGACCCATCGCAGCTGCCAGCCGGGCAGGATCTTTTGGCTCCGTCCTTTGCGAGAACGTTTCCCTTTTGAGACAAGCCAAAAAATTGTCTGTTTTCCGGTTAAGGGTAAGAAAGAGAAGTGCCGAGATTAACTGGTTCCAAAGGAAGGGGAGAGAGGCAGAGAGACAGAGGCAGGCAGAAAAGGAGTGTGTTCGGCCGGCTGCGCGGTGGCTCGGCTGCGCTCTAACCCAGCTCGCTGCGCAGACTACTCAGAAAAGCAGAGCACTTGCAGGTGAGGCGTGGAGCTCTCAGTTTCTCACTGCGGAGGGTGTTCTGAGGGTCGGCCTCACTTGTAGGCTGGCTCTGCTGACTGCTCTGAGGGCCTGGGTCGCTTGTTCGGAGCAGAGCCCTTGCTTGGGTGGACAGATGCCAAAACATCAGCCTGGATGGAGACATGCGGGTGGCTGGCGCCACAGACTCAACTCAGGAGCCCAGGATGATTGAATGGAAGCCCCCAAGCACAGTGGGGAGGCCCCAGCAGCATGGCAGGTTTTGAAGCAGTTTGCCTTCAGGGCATGGCAAGGACACCGGGCTTGTCATGGGGAGCGGGGCCGTGTCCCTTTCTCATTCCGTGGGCTGGCATGGGGAGGGTTGCCTGGCTCGAGCTCTTCCTCTGGATGCACATGTGGGAACAGGGCCTGGCCTGTAGGAAGGGGCTGTGAGGTCTGGGGACCTCCGCTCACCCTTGGGCCCTGCGCAAGTGGCCCACTGCAGAGAAGCTGTGCTGGCCTTGGCCTCTGGGAGCAGGACCCTTGGAGGGCCACATGTCTGTGTTCCCCCGATTTGTGGTACCTGTCCACAAACAGAGGCATGAGAAGGAATACAAATCATCCAGACTGCAGGTTGGGACTTTCAATTTCATTTCATGTCTCAATATCTGAAGAAAAATACATTTCCCCAAAGTTTCTACATTTCCCCTTGGCCTTTGGCTTTTTGAAATTCAAGAGAACTACACCACCCTCCCTCCCTTCCCTGGCTAGGTGCATCCTGGGTCTCATTGCTTGTCTCCCACATCTCCTCAGTTCCTTGAGGTGCACACATCCCTGGTTGCTGTAGCTAACTCTTGCACCTGGCTCCTGCTGCCTCGGGAGACTGGTTCTTACCTGGTACCACTCTCTGGGTGACCTTTTAGTTTCTCTTTTGCAAAATTTTAACTTCTGCTGTCATTATTTTGTCTTGTAAGTGATTGCTCTTATTTTCTGAATGATCATTTAAAATAGCCCCTTCCTTTTTCCTGGGGAGAATCAAGGTCTGAGTTTTCATAGCTGAGTATTTATTTGTAAAAGACTAAAATGCAAACTGAAAGCTCCATTTGCAGTGAGGCTCATGGGCTGGCACACACATGGCCTTTAGTTGGGGACCCTGGTACTAGATTTGGGGATTTTTTTCTCTTGCCCAAGCTTACCTGGGCTTGGAAGGCTCAGGGACAGCCTTGGCCCTCTCCTGATGTGTGAGATTTTCCAGGCCTGGGTTCCTAGACGCTCATCACTCCCTTTCTTCCTGGGCCTCCAGGGTTAATTTGCTTTTTTCTATTTTTTTTTGGTGCAGGGTCTCACTATGCATGCAGCCCACATTCATAGTGATCTTCCTGCGTTTTGCCTCCCATGTGCTGGGATTACAGGTGCGCGCCCCCATGCCCGGATTGCATCGCCAGCTCAGCGCACCCGAAGGCGGGGAAGGCGGGGCCGGCGCGGCTGGGGGAACCAAGGATTGAACGCTGGTCCCTCCGCTTACCTAAGCAAGCGCTTAGTCCGCTGAGCTATACCGCCGGCCCTTCCAGGGTCAATTTGTGCACAGCCAGCAGCATCCTTGTCTCCTGGGGTCCCCAGGCACCAGCGACTCGCGGGCCCCTCTTGGCCAGTCCTGGGGTTCACTGCTTCTTGCTCAGGCACCGCCCATCCCCCTGGATCTGTGGCCGCTGCAGCTTGCTGAGGGTGGTCTCTGCTGTCCCTCTGACCTTATGAATTGTTGTCTTTTACTTCCTGAACCACTTTGCAAGTGTGTGTGTGGGGGGGGGAGTAAACACACGTATTCAATTTCCCGTGTAGCTGGACTGCTGGCCTAATCGGCTTTAGAGAATTGTTGAGCAACGAAAGATTTCAGACAAGACCTTCAGAGGATCAAGTATAACTGGAGGTTATTATCCAGCCTTCAGAGTCTAAGGAGAAAACAGTAGAAATATAGAGATTAGAACTCACTCTATCTTACTGGGTGATAGCTACAGAAACTTTTTTTTTTAGTGCTAATAAGGGTTCGAGCAAAATCAATTCTGTTTCTACCAAAGCAACATGCTGCTGTGTGTAGTCCCTGAATCCCTCACCCCCATTTCCAAATTTCTGGGAATACACAGGCTATGAGCAGGCTTGCTTTGGATTACTGATGTAAGTGAAACATGTCTCTGAAACTTGTACCATGCCTCTCTGCCTCCTGTGAGAGCAGTGCAGGCTCGTGGTGGGCATACCGGCAGGCGCTGCTCTCCGCACCTCCCCGCCCAGTGTGTCCTCTGGCTGTGCGTTCGGTCACACTTCACCCTTGATCTTCATGGCTGCATCTTCCTTCTCTCCTAGGACACAGGGGTTGGAAAGTCGAGCATTGTGTGCCGCTTTGTCCAGGACCATTTTGACCACAGCATCAGCCCTACCATCGGGTAAGCTGCTGCATGTGCTTTTTGGGGGGGCCTTGGTGCGGGTCACTATGTCTCCCAGCTAGAAAGTCGATCCTGACAGAATAGCACGCCAGAAGCTCAGTCATCTCTAAGCCATATGTCCACACACTGTCCCCAGAGAGGAGCCTGAACCCGGGGACCCAATTTTCAAAAGCGCTGGGAGGTGAGCCCCTAATGGGGCTCTGGCCATCTCTTCCTGGGGTGCTTGTTACATGCATATTCTTTTTTTTTCTTTTATGAATTTAGGACAGGGTGTACAGGGTCTCACTACATAGATTGGACTCGTAGTGATTCTCCTGTTTTCAGCCTTCTAAATGCTGGGATTATAGGCATGCGCCTCCATGCCCGTTCTCAGTCTCTGTCTCAGTATGCTCTGTGGGTGGGTCCACCGTGGCAGGTTGAAATCGAACCCTGGCTTCTGTGCTCTGCTGAAGCAAGTGCTTTAGTCTGCTGAGCTATCAGGCTGGCCCTATACGCATAGTCTCAGAATGACTCTGGCAAAAGCCATGTCTCTTCTTGTAAGATGTGCATCACAGGGGTACCCAGGGCAGCTGTCCCCAGACATGTCTACTCTATGGCAAGGGACAGTTTTTACAGGGCTATTCTTTACTTTGTCCTGGATTCTGTTTTTGTTTTTCTCTGTAATTTTTTCCTTTGTGTTTCTTTGACAATAAAAATAAAAGTTCTGAGGCATTATGGTTCTGGAAGATGCAGGACAGACTTTGGCTTCCATTTTCTAAACTTACTTTAAAAATTTTAAATGACAAATCTGAACTGCCTTATAATGCTTTTGCTTTCAAATTAAAAGGCAGAGCATGGTGACTGTGGTCAGTGACACAAGTGTTAAGTGCTAGCATCAACCATAGGGCCATCTTGGTGACAGTGTCTCAGTTGAAGCAAGTCATAGGTCAGCCCAGAGTCAGGGAATAAACCCTGCTCTTGAGGGAAGGAGCAGCATGTGAACAAGGACTGTGAGTTCGGTGCTGGTAGCTTTAAGTGCATTTTGGTGGTTTGGTGTTTTTAAAAAACTATTGCTGGCATGGTCGTGTAATGGCAGTATCCTTTGAGGGGCCTAGGCAGGAAGATCTGAAATTTGAGCCCAGCCTTGACAATTCAGTGACCTAGTGAGGCCTTGTCTCAAAAATATTAGATACATCTTTCAAATGACCAGTGATGTTGAACAGTTATCTGTCATTTGTGTTTCTTCAGCTGAGAAATGTACATTCTTTTCAGGTGCTCATTTTTGGATTGTGTCTTTGCACTTGGGGGTGGTCTGATTTTTAAAAACATCTTTATATAGTCTAGATACTAGTTCTTTGAGGACAGCTAGAAGGTTTTTACTCTCTGGGCTGTGATTTCACTCTGTTGGTGATTTCAGGATGAAATCGCAGCTGTTGATTCTTTGTAGCATTTCTCATGTGGTTGGGGTTTTGTTCCTGGAATCTTTGCCTAGTTCTGTTTATTATGCTTATTTCGTGTTTCTGTTTTAATATTCAGATGTCTGATCCATTTCGATTTCAGTTTAGTGCATGGCGAAAGACATGGGCCCCATTTTCATCCTTGGCGTGTGGAGAGCCAGGTTTCCCAGTGCCTTTGATTAAAGAGGCCCTCTTTGCTTCAGTGAATGTGTTTCACACCTTTGTCAACTACAGGAGGCCAAGTGTATCTGTAGTTGTTTCTGCATCATCTGATCTGCTCCATTGAGCCTCAGGTCTTTTTTTATCCTCCATGCTGTTTTTATCACAGTCACTTTGTAGTATAATTTCAAGTCGGGATTGTGATGTCCTCTCTCTTGCCTTGGTTGCCAAGAATTGTTTAGGCTATTCTAGGTCTTTCCTGGGTCCAAATGAAGTTTAGGGATGTTTTCTTTAGTTCTATGAGGTATCCTAATAGTGTTTGGACAGGGATTGCATTAAATCTGTGGAAGTATGGCCGTAATAATGTTGGAAGTATGGCCATTTTCACTGTGTTGTTTCTTCTTACCAATGAGCAAGTACTATCTTTTATTTTCTGGTATCCTCTTTAGTCTCTTCAGGGTCCTGTACTTTTCAATGTGTAGGTCTTTTACTTTCTTTGATAGACTGATTCCTATGTATTTATCTTATTTTGGGATGCTATTATGAAAGGTGTGATTACCCTACCTTGTCTTTTCTCTCTCAGTGAGTTTGTTTTTTTTCTATACAGGAAGGCTATTGATATGCCAGAAAGAATGGCTATCATCAGTAAATCAACCAATAACAAATGCTGGTGGGGTTGTGGGGTAAAAGGAATGTTTCTCCATTGTTGGTAGGAGTGTAAACTTGTGTAAGCACTGTGGAAATCTGTGTGGAGATTCCTCAAAAAATTAGGGTTAGGGATCCCATTTGACTCAGTTACTTCCCTTCTGGGTATTTTCTCACAAGAATTAAGAGCATCATACTATAGGGATGTATGCATACCCATGTTTATAACAACACAGTTTGTACTAGCTAAATCTTGGGAGCAACTTAAATGCCCATCAACTGAAGGATAGGTAAAAAGAAATTTTTAATATAATGGAGTACTAAGCCAAAATAAAGGATAAATTTAAGATATTTATAGGTAAATACATGCACCTTGCGTCTGTACTCTTAAGTTAAGCAAACCTAGCAAATGTGTGTACCCATCACATTATTTCTTTGGTGTGACAGGCCAAAAGGGTAAATAAGGGCCAGCGTGTATAACAGGCGTTGTGAAGTAGGAAGAAATTGTGCAAAAGAAAAGGGAACTGGAGGAAGGAAGGGAAAAGATAAAAAGTGATAAAGGAAAGAAAATGGAAACAAAGCTTTGTAAATACAGAGAGGAAGAGAGATTGAAGGAAGGGGAAAGGATTGGGAAAAAAGAGACATCAAAATATATCACGTAGAGGTACGAATTCCCTGTGATGGGTATGATCAAGATGTGTGAGTTGTTCTAATAGATTTAATAAAAGTATAAATACATACATATATATGTAGAGGGCTGGGGCGTAGTTCGGAGAAAAGACCCTGAGTCCAATTCCCAGCACTGCCAAAAAATTTGCATATTATATGGAAACACTGTGCTTCTAGTAGTTTGTCTGTAAACATACATATATTTGTAAACTCAGGACCTTATGCTTTCCAGGCAGGTACTTGTGCTACATCCATGGCCCTATTTAAAATATATTATTGTCAATCAAAGATTAGTGTAAAAGATTTGAAAAATAAGTAAGAGCAGTGTGACGACCTACACTGCAGAGTGGGCGAAGGTCACAAGCATGAGACTTACAGGAGAAGGGGGTGAAGGGAGCCGAAGTGATGTCTAGACATCCAGTGGGCCTTCTGTGCAACCGAGGAGACCCAGGAGGGAGGTGCATTTTCTGCCTCTCCCATCGGAAAGACCTCAGAGGTGGGTGGTGCTGGGGAAGGCTGTCCTTGGCACGGCCCAAGAGCGCCCCCGTAGACCCTGGCACCTGTGGTGAAAGTCAGAGCGTCCACGTTGCAGCACTGAGTGCAGACAGTGGCCGAGCCAGGGCGCGGAGGGAGTGCAGACACACCGCCATGCGCACCCGACTCGTGGCCTTGAGTGAAGTTGGCGGCCAGAGTGTCCGTCGGTGGGCTACCGGACAGACCCCCGATGTGGTGTATAGCGCTCCATTATTTGAGACAATGACACTGACCTGTGTTCACAGACTTGAAAAGATGTTCATGATGTGCCAAGTGGGGGAAAACTGCAATTTGTGTAGAATATGGTCCCTCTTCAGGGTCAAAGTCATGTAGAAGTAATGAGAAGGATTTATACCAACTTACAGGACTGGCCATGGGTGATAAAGGGATAGTTGATTTTTATTTCCTTCTCGTTGTCATTTTTTACATTTATTTGCTTTAATTTTTTTATTTAGAAATCTGTATTTGCTTTCTAGTGGGAAAATATGAAGATCCTCTTTGGCATATTTTTGCCCTGACCAGTGGTCTGCAATGTCAGCCTTTAAATGCTTCTGCGAGTTAAAGGAAGAGATGTGGTTTCTACCCTACTGGGTCACGTCACTTAGTGAAGTGCTAAGCCTCGTACTGAGTGCAGGTGCGGGTGGATAACCAGAGCACTCCCAGTGGGCATGTGGTGTGTGTGTGTGTGTGTGTGTGCGTGCGTGTGTGTGCGTG